>CM038677.1:604540576-604828521 GCA_021605205.1 Aegilops longissima | reverse complement strand
ATCATGTGTTTGATCATGTTCACACTTATGCTTTTTATTTATATTATCTTTATTTATCCTTATATGATCATGCCCATCGTGCTTGGTGATGAGTGCATGTATTCAATCGTTATTATTTTGAGCGCTTCACCAAGATGTATGTGACATGGAAGAGTAACCTATGAGCCTAATTTCTGTGCATTTGCGTACCCAGCAAATCTTAAGATATACACAAATTTAGGGGAGCTCTTGTTTATCGTGATACTTCTCAAAGCAACGATGTTTTTTCAATTCTATTATCATTTGTCGGCTTTTGATATATATGTTGTCATCAATTACCAAAAGGGGGAGATTGAAAGTGCAACTATCCCTAGGTGGTTTTGGTAATTCATATAATATATAGCTTATTGAGCTAATAATATTCCAAGATGAATATTTCAGGAAAGCTCAATGAATGGCATGGCATGGATGATGGAAGTGGATCCTCAAAATATTAAGGACAAAGGATTGGCTCAAGCTCAAAAGCTCAAGACTCTACATTTTACATTTTAGTGATCCAAGATCACATTGAGTGTATAGGAAAAGCCAATACTATCAAGAAGGTATGAGGTGTTGCTTAACGAGCCTCTTGCTCCATGTGCTTAGTGATATGCTCCAAAACCCTCCACTACTTTCTCACATCCACATATGACCTAAACTCAAAGTCAAACTCGCCTCACCGATTCTTTCTATCCGTGCCACAGTAGTTAAAAATGTCATAGCTTAACGGCCACAAACTCCTAGGCAAATCGGTTTTATCGATAGGGATCTCGGCCTCACCGAGATGGGATTGTAATCTCTCCATCTCCCTTCGAATGTTTCGGCTCCAACCAAGTGAGCGATCGGGTCCCAACTTAAGATTACAATGTAAACTCTCTGCTTCCTTTTGTAACTTTTCGTCTTACCGAAAGAGCAAATCGGTCCCACCGAAGCCATTCTCACTAACTTTTCTGGTTAGCTCACCACTAAATTCGGGTCTCACCGAAGTTGTGTAATCGCTTCCACCGAGATTACGCTATGTCTTAACCCTAACCATATCGGTCCTACCGAGATGCATGTCAGCCCACCAAACCCTAACGGTCACTAGGTTTACTAAATCGGTCCTAATCGAGTTTGATGATTCGGTCCTACCGAGTTTGGTAAATTGTGTGTAACGGTAGATTTTTGTGAGGCCATATATACCCTCCACCTCTTCTTCATTCAGAGAGAGCCATCGTAACAAACCTACACTTCCAACTTACCAGTTCTGAGAGAGATTCACCTACCATGTGTTGAGGCCAAGATATTCCATTCCAACCATATGAATCTTGATCTCTAGCCTTCCCAAGGTTCTTCCACTTAAATCTTTCTTTCCACCAAATCAAAATCCTGTGAGAGAGAGTTGAGGTTGGGAGATTATCATTTGGAGGACAAGAGCAAGGAGTTCATCATCAACACACCATTTGTTACTTCTGGAGAGTGGTGCTCCTAGATTGGCTAGGTGTCACTTGGGGAGCCTCCGACAAGATTGTGGAGTTGAACCAAGTGAGTTTGTAAGGGCAAGGAGATCGCCAACTTCGCGGAAGATCTATCGCCAGTGGGCAAGTCCTCTGTGGGCACAGCCATGTACAGGATAGGGACAAGGTTGTTTTCTTCGTGGACCCTTTCATGGGTGGAGAGCCCTCCGTGGACTCAAGAATCGTTACTCCCACGTGGGTTGAAGTCTCCATCAACGTGGATGTAGGATATGTCACAACCCCAGAGTTGTTTGAAGTTAGTGGTATTCAGATCCATGCATCATGTTTGATATCAAAGGAATTTTGAAGTGGATGACCAAGCCCTAGCACCAAAGCAATTCAAATAGCTTCAACTAAGAAAATATTTTCAATAAACCTAAATGGCCTTCTCAAAATGTTCACCATTTTTGGGGAATGTGAAACAAGAATCAGAGATATTGCATATTTTTCCATGACATTTGGATTATTGAATAAATTCATATTGTATTTGAATTGGGGCATTTAAATCCTATAAATATTTTTAAATGCTCTAATAATTTGAAACTAGTTTTGGGTTGTTAGGAATAATCCCAAGAAAGCCTCACAATTACTTCTCGTGATTTTTGGAATCGCTTTTAGTATTTTTAATAAAGCCCAAAAGATTTGAATAATAGAAAACTGAAGACTAGGAAAGGAAGAGAGAGAGAGAGAGAGAGAGAGAGAGAGAGAGAGAGAGAATAGCTCACCTAGTCCCCCGGAGGCCTACTTACTTCCGCCTCCACCCCACCCCGAGCCGCTATCGCCTCCCACCTCTCGCCAGAGAGGACGAGAGGCGTGGGGCTCGACGTGGCGCGCCACGCGCCACGTACCACGCCACCTCGCTTCCACCGACGCCCTGGCGCCCTGCATTTACTCCACGCACTTCGGCTCCTCTCGACTCTTCCTCGCGCTCCTCTCCTCCTCTCGACTTTCTCCTCGCTCATCTCTGACGACCTGAGACTGGCTGACGAAAGCACTGGCCGCCACAGCCCACTCCGCCGCCCCTCTCCGCCCTGGGGCGTTCTCCACTCGTTGTCGCCTTCTCCCACGAGTCACGCTGCGCCGAGCCCGCCTCCGCTACCACCGCTGTTGCGCTCTCGTTTCGCCAAGATCGCTGCTGCTGATTCGCCCCCCGACGCTCCCTCGAGCTCTGCCTAGTCTCGCTTCGACCATGTGAGCTCCGCCTGCCTCTCCCCTACTCCTCGAGCCTCGCTTTCATTCACTAGCTGTGCTAGCCGTCGGAGCCGAGAGCTTCATCGCTGCTCATGTCGCTGTCGTGGCCATTGCACACCAAGGGCCGCGACCGAGCACACCACTGCGTTTTAAAGGCCACGCCAGACCCCAAAACCTCACTTATTGCTCCTGTTGTGCATCAGAGCCACTGCCACGCTCACCCGAACTCCGCCGCTGGCTGTCAGCTGCTGCCGCCTCCGCCACCCTAGCTCTTCCCGCTTGCCTCATGAGATGCGGGCAGTCAGCCTGGGCGTGCTCAGAGCCCCTCCGCCGCTTTTTGGTCACCTGAGGCGAATCCCACGCCTCCGCCTGGCCCTCGGGCCTTGCTCATGACGAGCCTCGGGTCAACTCATGAAGTTTGACCCAGCTTGACTTCTACTCCATGACAGTGGGGGCCCCTCTAGTTAAATTGGTTTTAGTGCTAACTAAAAACTAGTTAGGCTAATTTACACCGACACGCTGGACCCACAGGTCGTGGTTTGACCTGACCACCGTCATAGCTTTGACCGGGCCGACGCCATAGTGACGAATAATGACGACGTTAAGAATACATTTCTGGATTTATTATTAATCAGAAAATTTCGTAAAATGGTTAGAACTTCTAAAATTCATAGAAAATAATCTATAACTCCAATGGAAATAAATTATATATGAAAAATGATCAGAAAAAATATGAAGAATCTGTTTATGCCATGATCATGCATGTTTGAACAAGTTAACCTCACTGAATAGGACAAATGATGATTAGGGCAATTTATGAGATAACATTTGGAGTTGAATTTGCTCTTGTTCGAGTTCCACTTCATTTAACTTGGCTAGATATTGCATTAAGTGAATTCAGTACCTTAACATGACATGTCATTCATGTGAATGTGCATTGCATTGATTGTGTTCTTCTCTCTTGCCGCGGATCTGTCCCTCTCAAAGAGACGACGCATCGACGATGAGTTCGATGACACCGGATGAAGAACTATATTATCTTCAAGTGCTGCAAGCAAAACCCCTTGTTCATTCCGACATAATCCCACTCTCTCGCTTCCTGCTCTCTTTTACTGCATTAGGACAACAACGATTCATCTCACATTTGCTGCATGTAGCTGAACCCTTTATCCTCTCGTGATGACCCGTCATTCCACAAGAATAGATGAAACCCACTAGCATGAGTAGGAGTTGTTTGAGCCCCTGCTGTGCCTACTCATTCATGCTTGTTTGTCATGCCTGCCATCGCTTAGAGTTGAGTCGGTCCGATTCATCGGGATGAATCGGAGGTGTGTGAACATGTCCTATTGTGTGTGAGCTAAGTGTGAACACGATTTGGTAAAGGGAAGCGGTGAGAGGCCATGTAGGAGTACATGGTGGTTGTCTCATTGCAGCCGCCCTCGTGAACCTGAGTTCTGTGTTTGTGATCCATGAAACAGCTTATTACCACACATTGGGCTCAAACCAATGGACCCTCTCGCTTCTTAACCACCCTTGTTCTCTCGTCCGTGAGTTGCAACTAGTTTTTCGTGTTTGTAGGATATGTGTTGAGGCGTAAGTGAAGCGCTGACCCTAGGGGTGGGCTATGATGCGGTAGATACACCATGGGTCTGTGTATTAATGCCTGCTTGGTATCTCGAACCCCGACACATCGCTCGGGGCCGGTAGTGGAAACCTCGGCCGACTCCCTCATGGATGGAACCCGAATAGGCGATAAACCTGGACTAGGGACTTGAGTGTTTAGGTAGGTCGTGGCCGACACCCTTGCTGGGCTTCCGCTGAAGGTTGCCGAGTACATGTCGTAAACGCGATAAGTGGTGAGAGCGTGTGAAGAAGTACACCCCTCGCAGGTTAATATGATCTATTCGAATAGCCGTGTCCGCGTAAAGGACTTCGGGTTGCCTATAACAGTTCATAGACAAGGAAAGTGGATACTCTAAATGCGCAAGATAAGCGTGAGTGCTATGGATGGCGCTTCTCGAGGGAGACGGAGCGGTCCATAGTGGTGTATTGATATGGTGAATATGTGGACTCGTAGCGCCACCTCAAAAGAGTTACTTGCAAATGAGTTCAGATAGCCACCGAGTCAAAGCTGGCTTGTCAGTACCAAACTCCACCACCCCTTTGTTGATAATGATGCATATGTAGTTAGTTCCGATAAGTCTTGTTGAGTACGCTTGTACTCACGCTTGCTTATTTTATGTTTTGCAGAGAGACGCTACCTCGCTAGTAGTTCCGCTTGGACTTCGACGCTTAGCTTGTTACCTCAGCTACGATCTTGTGCCTCGGCAGATCTGGTAGATAGTCGCTTCTCAGCCTTTTTCATTTGTAGATGTCTCAGATTGCACATGTTAAGCTTCCGCTTGTGCTTGTTGACTTGTATGCTCAATGTTGGGTCATGAGACCCATGTTTGTAATATCTCGCCTCTGAGCCTAATGAATAAATATTTGAGTCGAGAGTTATGTTGTGATGCCATGTTGTATTTACACATATTGAGCATATTGTGTGTATGTTTGAAATGCTTGGTATGTGGGATCCAACAATCTAGTTGTTTATCCTTGGCAGCCTCTCATATGGGGAAATGTAGTCTAGTGCTTCCCGAGCGATAGTAGTCCGCTACAGCCTCCCGGTTCACCGGAGTCCTGCTAGCCCAAAGACTACTGCTCCGGACACTTGACTGGTCGGACATGTGTTTCACTTGCTCGTGGTTCCGTTCTTCGGGAAATGTCACGCCGTGACATCCGAGTCCTCGCTTAGCCTCGCATACACCGGGTTACCAGAGTCCTCGTTAGCCAAAGGTTACAGCCCGGATTCATACGCTGATGACCGACATGCTCGATGTGATTCATGTATGCCTGTCCCCATGGGTTAGTGCCGCTTGGGTTCATGACTAGCCATGTCGGCCCGGTTCTTTGTCATATGGATGCTAGCGACACTATCATATACGTGAGCCAAAAGGCTTAAACGGTCCCGGCCATGGTAAGGCGACACCGTGGAATACCGTGCTTGAGGCCGCAAAGTGATAAGGAGGTGTTACCGCCAGGTCGATGTGACTTGGAATCGGGTCCCGACAGCTTTGGTATCGAGCCCGACCGCTCAGAGGATTACCAAGCCAAACTGGTCGGGTTGTGTCTGGAAATGCTTTAGTTATGTAAGGGAATTGATTGTGGAAGGGAACGTAAGGCTCTTTTTTTTACTCCTTATACCTCATGGCCTTCTCGATCCGAGTCATCCTCTTCTTCTACGGGTTTAAGAACTAGGCTTCTCATCTATCTATCGTGATGACGTGTTACTAATCCATAGACTTTAAGATTGTTGGTTCTAAGCCAGTTCAGTTTCTACTATTTTCGTGATGTTAACCGTTGATCTCGGAACCTTGATATGATGTTATTGAGTGGTTATGCCACCATTTTGCATGATGTCCCAAATCTTTTGAGCATTTACAGCTGTTATGATGTCCTCGAAGTCATCCCAGGTTTCTAAACTATCTCGATGCATTTGCAAACCCTTCCTCCTGCCTCGATGTCCTTTTGGGCCTATTACACATTAATCGGTGAGTTGAGGTACCCTATTGCCTCGATATATGTTGGAGTTATTATTATGACCCTAGGTGTCTAGAGTATCACTTAGTAATCCAGCCATGCTTTGTGTCCCTCAGGTGATGATTCTGCCATCATTCTCTAAAGCATCCCGTGATGCCATTAGTAGTAGGTATTCTACTCCCGGTTCTTGAACCCGAGATTCACTCTACTCATTCATGTTGATAGTGTTTGCTAGTTCCTTTAGGATATTAGTAACCTTTGCATTAGTCCTCGAGGTCCGTGGTATTTCTTACTGGTCAATACCATGAACCAATAAGGCGTAAGTCTTTGAATTAAAAGATCACAAACTGTGGTGCTCTTGAGGGTACTCCATTCTATATTGTGACTCGCCAGCTTCTACCTTCTCTCTCGCATGGGTTATCCAGAGAAATGTTGAGCTTTGCTCGATATACTAATCCATGCCCACAACTCGAAAAGTTATATGTTCCTCGAGTTGTTCCTCCTTAGTTGTATTCCGATCCTCGCTCTATCAGCTTGATAGTCGAGTAGTGTGCTCGCCCTCATCGATGCCATTTTCTTGTGGTCCGCAAGCCATTCTGCTCTGGAATGACTAGGAGAAACAAACTCCAGTACCTCATCCATATCCAGGATTGGGTCAAAGTAGTCGTAATCCGCAGATCAAATGCAATCAAGTTTTTGATTCTGTTCTATCCTGAAGTATTACCCACTTTATGTCGAACATCATGAGAATTGCACCTTCTTATGAATTCTTGATGTTGATACTTTCACCATCATTATTCATTCCTTGGTCCCGAGTTGTTGTAACCGAATGCCGATAAGTGTACCGTGGATGTGAAATCAATACTCCCAAAGAACGAGTTGCTTGGTAGTAAATGGACAATATTCTCATTCTTAGCGTGTTGGTTGTTAAATCATCATCCTAAGGTTGATCGTGCACCTAGTCCTTATTTCTGGGTGCACTCTTCGATCAATGAGTTGGGATCGATCGGCCTCGCCTTTTGATCATATCGCCTTGCCGTCTGATTGAGACGCCAGCGCCACGGTATGGCATGCCGCTTTTCCCAGTGTTTTATTCCCTGAAGGTATACTAACGCCTGCGTTTCTTCAGAAAAGAGCGCCGCCGGACTATATCCGAGAGATCGCCAATCGAGCCTCCACCAGCCAGTTCAAGCTAGGTCCAGAGGCGGAGGCTAACACGAGGCGCAAGGCTTGGACACTCCATGACAGAGGATGCCGACGGACCATCCGCCACCAATTCCGAGGTGGAGAGTGCTATGAATCGAGGCGCCGCCGGACTGTTCTTCGTGACGCATGTTTTTTCCAAGAGGCATTGATGCCTTCAATTGGAGATGCGCACTGCGTCAGCCAAAATGGTCTAGCTAGAGCTACGAGCAAGATGTGAAAGACATACGGTTAGAAAATTTGATGGTTATATATAGCAAGAGTCTCCCCGAGACTTAAAATAGTTAGAATAACTGATTTAAGGATCATTTATTATGCAGATCTTACAAAAAAGAATACCCAACTGTCCCAGGAGTTGGAAGAGTGCAAAGCCCAACTTGAGGTCAAGACTAGCCGCATGCAGGGAGGCCAAGGAGACCCTCTCGGTAATATACGCTCGAAAGATAAGTATGTTGCTAAGCGCGGCGATGTGTAACTGACAATATCATTGCAGATGGCGCCGAGTAGATCCGGACAAGCAAAAACTCTTGCCCAAGTTAAAAGTCGGGAGAGCGTGGCTTATTTAGGGTGAGGCAGGAGAAGAATAATCTCCAAGATTCCAACACCCACCGGGAGAGGAACTCAAAGATGTTCGTGCTCAGTGTCAGCGGACTCCTGAAGGAGAATCGACGGCTTCGACAAAGGCATTTTTAGTAAGTGCTTGAACGTAACTTTGAAAAAGGCGTCAAGCTAAGAAGTCACTCAATGAGTTATGTCTCAGAGGTATGCTCATGTGTCGCCCTTCGCAGAGGAAATGCCCGGTTCTACGGGTGACCTTCTTCCCGAAGCTTTATAACCGCATTTAACGAAGTTCGGTAGTGATGAAGGGCGCCGCCGTGCCTTGTGGCCATCTCTGTCTCCTTGCCCAAGGCCTTGGAGAGCTTGCAGAGAGGTCAAGGAGCGCGGCACTTCCAATGATGGAAGATATCGGCCTGCCGCCAAGGCGGCAGGGAGGCTTGGGCCATGGTGAAGACGCTGACACGGTTAAGGCTGACCCAAACCACATGGCTGGGTCTGACCAGGGGGCCCGAAGGGAAGGAGATCCTCCGTGAGTTTAGTGTATGCACCAAGTAGAATTGGCCGCAAAGTATTCCTAACAGATCAAACTAGACAACCTATTAGATGGTATTGAGGAGGAATACACCCAACTAATTTGACTATGTAATTTAAGATGACATGTAAAATGCCTTCTAGCCGGATTGTAGATCGCTTATCATGGCGGACCTTTTCGCTTCAACCTCGACCCTATAGTCCGGAGGTGTCCCAATACCATCACTGCTATGTTTAACTGCATGTGGAGACTAGGCGTAGGGGTCATTAGTGCTTTAATGCATAAGTGCCCAACTAGTTATGTTATATTACATGGTTAGTAAGAAACATCTTATGTGGAGAATAGTTCCGTTAGGGGTTCCTTTTTCCCGGAGGTATGCCTAAAAGTGCATGTCCTGATCATGGAAAAAGCGTAAAAGCATCTGGGGCGGATAATAAATAAGTGAGGAATCATCTTTAGTTCACCGATCGATCCAGAAGAACGCTAGCTTTCGCTTCACCCAATCTGAGGTACACATCCGCTGACCGGCAAGAATAATCACAGAGGTGCTCCTTTACCACCTAGCCGAACAATCGGAAACGAGGGTAAGCACAGAGCCAGTGCAACCTAGCTTGGCCAAAACTTAAGTCATATCGATGCATATAATGGTGAATAAAAGGTACATGCGGAAGCATTACACATGTGTTAGGCATAGAGCCCATAAAATAAGCTTCTTAAAGAAGCCCCTCAGTATAATGAGCGCGATAGCGCACAAGTGCAAAAGTAACAACGCGAATGAGCCTTTAAAGGCTGTAATAGAAAAGAGGGAGAAGGAGAGAAATATAAGACAGCTAATGTAAAAACTAGACAGAGGAAGGAGACGAACTCTGTAATCCGGCGCTAGGCATAGAATCTTCGAGACGGGCTGCATTCCATGGGTTCGCTCGAGTCGGTTATATGATGCATCTCGCAGACGGTGACGCCCATCGGTCGTGACTTGGTCGATAATAAAGGGACCTTCCCATTTGGGCTTGAGTTTGTCCTTTTTCTTGTCCGCAGCGATAACTAATTCGCCAACATTGTAAGTTTTGGCTCGATTTCTTCGCTTTGATATCTTCGAGCCTGTTGTTGATAGAATGCGGAACAGGCTTTGGCCACGCCACGCCCTCCTCCAAGGCGCCCAAACTGTCCCGCCAATCGAGCTCGGCTTCTTTCTTCATACATGCGCACGCCGAGGTGAGTCATGAATTATGTTGTAAGCGCGAACTGCTCGCGCCAGATACCATAAAGAATGGTGTGAACTGCAGCGATTCGCGTGGTTCGCAGCCCCGTAGAGACGGAGTCGAAGCCTCACCCAAGGCGTGTTAGATTCCTTGAGGGACCGCACTAACCTGGGTTTGATGCCGCCATGATTAGACCATTTGCTCGCTCGACTTGGACCGTTAGTTTGAGGTGATAGATCAAGCATAGTCGAGCTTGATGCCCATGTTTTGCACCGAGTTTGACCTCATTGGCCGTGAAGTTTGTGCCGCTATCGTGATGATGCCTGGGGGACGCCGTAATGTGGTACGTGCACCCCGATATGAAGTCTATCACGGTAACGGATTCGCCGCCTTAACAGGCTTGGCCTCTATCCATTTGGTGAATTTATCCACCATGACCAGAGGTATTTTTGCCAGGGTTCCTCCTTTAAGGGTCCAACCATGTCAAGCCCCTGCACTGCCAAGGCCTGTGATGGGTACAGTTTGAGGGCGGGGTGGCATGTGGCTTTGATTAGTAAAGAGTTGGCAACCGACGCATCATTGGACTAAGTCCCGAAAGATCTCGCCTGGGCCGCTTACCAATAGAATCTTATACGGAAGGCCTTGCTTACAAGGGCCCTGCTATGACAGTGGTGCCCACCGAGTCCCAAGATGAATTTCAGCCAAGATTCCGCTTCTTCCTCTTCGGAGATACACCTTTGAAGGACTCGTGGTGCTTTTCTTATATAGCTCTCCTCATGGACTTTATAGGTTTTAGATCGCCGCACTATGCAGCAGGCCTCATTTTGGTCCTCGGAAGTTCCTGCCTAGTTAGGTAGGTTAGAATGGTTCCGCCCACGGGCAATGACCGCCATTATTACGTAATAAGATGTTACTTCGCTGGCAGGGCCTCCAATTGTGTCGAATGTTCGTGTCGGGCAAGGCTGTTGGGTCCGAGTTGTTATTTCGACTCCTTCCCATGATAGATGGATGGCTTGAACAACCTCTCTAAGAAGATATTGGGGACGCATCGCGCTTATGCGCCAATGCGCCGTGACGCCCACGCCCGATTGTTTTCCCGGCTATATGGTGAAATTCGAGCCCTTCGAACCGAAATGACATTTTAGGACTATATTGCGATAAGCTGCCGCCGGATCCTTGCATCAAAGTCTCCATTTATTTGGGATATCGCGAGGTTCGAGTCCCCGCGCACACTTAGGTGTTGAATGCCCATGGATACTTCCATCCGGAGACCATGTAGAAGGGCCTCGATTCGCCGCGCTTGTTGGAGTCCGTGATACATTATCTCAGTACATAATGAACTGTATCTCCTATTGAGGACGCCGTAACAACGCCATTTCCCTGCACTAGCCAGCCAACATTTTGGAGTCGCCAAGTGCATGATCCAGCTTGGAATATGTGCCGCACTTTAGGGAGTTTGGCTTTCACCCATTCGCAACGAAGTCGCCAAAACTCATGCTACTTTAATTGCTCGTGCGGGCTTATAGGTTATGTCAACAGAGGAGCTCAATGGCCCTTTTGGCTTATCTCGCCCTGCCGTTGTCATGTTGTTTATAATGTCATTAAGAGGTACTTAGAGGCTACTATTATCGAACACTCTTGAAAGTAGTGTCAAGCTCCGGATGCTATAAACACCGCCGACGCTTATCTTTTGATAATGCGGATACCGTGAATTGCATGGAGGAGGGACAGTGGACATGTAGTAGTCTGGTTTTTAAGGGGAAACTTGTGTCCGCTCTGCTTCGCTCGACAAAGAGCACCACGCTTACAACTTGATGGGCTGCGCGATGTATAATAGCATTGGTTCACCCATGTTGGGCGCGCCAGACCAGGTTTGTTGCCAATATGGCTTTTATTTTCGAAGTTCCGTTCGGGCGTGCATCCGGTCCACCTAAAGTGTTCGTGTACCGGAGGAGGCGTATAGAGGGGTAATGCCTTTTCTCCTAGATCGGAGATGAAGCGGCTTAGAGCCGCTATGCACCCACAATCAATTTTTGTATTTGTTTGAGGTCCTTTGGGATATCCAATTGTGACAGAGCTCGGATCTTGGCTGGGTTTGTTTCAATTCTCTACCGGATAATGAAGCCCAAGAGCTCCTTGCTGGTACGCCAAAACACATTTTTCCGGTTGCTTGATGTCATATGTTCGGAGATTATCGAATGAGCCTCAAGTCGCCTACTAGAGTTTCGACATGCTTGGTTTTGACGACCAAATCGCCTCACGATGCCTCCACTGCTTTGCCGATCTGGGTTTGCCGACATGTTCAATCATGCGCCATATGTTGCGCCGGGCGCGTTTTGAGCCCAAGGGCATTGTGTTGAAGCGTAATGGGCCGAGTGGGGTGATAAATGCCGCTATGGGCTTGATCAAGTTCTGCCATCTTAATTTGATGGTAGCGAGTATGCGCCGAGGAAACACAACGAATCGTAACCCATGGTAGGCCGATAATTTGATCCATGCGGGGAGGGGAAGGATCCTTGGGCAAGCCTTGTTGAGGTCCTTGAAATCGGCTACATAGGCGCCTGTGGATTTGTCCTTCTTGGGACCATCACCAGGTTTTCTAGCCAGCCCAGATGTTTTATGTCTCCGATGAATCCAAGCATCCAATAGTTTGGCTAGCTCCTCTCCCATGGCTTGTCTCTTAGGTTCGAGAAACGCCAAGAGCCTGTTTGACTAGCTTGAACTTTTAGGATGTTTAGGCTGTGCTCGGCCAATGGGCGGGATTCCCGGCATGTCCGAGGTGCCAAAGCTAAAATGTCCCATGTTCGCAGAGAATTCTCAGAAAAGGCGCCTACATCAGGGTTTAATTGTGCCCCAATGGAAGCCATTTTTTAGGGTCCGTCCTGGTGGACTTGAATTTGACTATTTAGTCTGCTGGTTAAAAGGAGGTGGACTTGGATCTTTATCGAGTATCACATCGTCCCTGCTTCACCGTGGAGCGAGTACGCCTGGGCCTTTGACCGCTAGGGCTTTGATAGTGCCTCAAGGGCTAGTGCGGCTGTCTTATTTTCAAGCGCGGAGTGCTATGTCCCGGTCACTAGCAAGAGTGATGATTCCATTGGGCCCCGCATTTTGAGCTTCATGTACCCAGAATGGGGTATAGCTTGAAAAATTGTGAATGCCTCCGCCCTAATAGAGCGTGGTATCCGTCACTGAACGGGCCACTTGGAACGCGAACCTCCTCGGACCTGTAATTGTCCCGGTGCTTTAACACCACATCCAAGGTGATTTTACCTGCATAACTTCGCTCTCGATCGGGATTATTCCTCTAAAGGTTGTGCTGCTTGATCAATGCGGCTCCAGCCTATTTCATTTTTCAAGGGTTTCTCATAAATGAGGTTCAACCGCTGCCACCGGCCCATGAGTACCTTGGTAAGGCGAAAGCATTCCACTATTGGACCGAGGACCAATGTCGATGGCACCTGGCTATTCGAATTTAGGTTCATCACCGGCATTAAAGGTAATAGCTGTGTCACCCATGGATTTATTGTTGATACTTGGTAGACTTTGGCAAGGCTATGGAGTGTTCGTTGTCAGATATTGTTTGATGCGAAGTCTCAAGACTGTTAATACCGTGAATGGTATCCTTGGGCTGGTGCTCGTGGATGGGTTAGAAGTTCGCCGCTTTTGGCCACGTCGGAGTATCCAACATGCTCTAAGGCTATGAGTTGGTGTGGCACCTTCTGTGTTATGAATTTACAGGTCCGTTGAGCTATCTCTCCAAAGACGGTTCCATGCCCCGTGGTTTTTGTTTTGTTTTTGGTGTTTAACCGGGCGATTGGCATAATGCACCCTTTTGTTTCGGATCGGGTTTGTATTCGGGCCGGATTGTCCCAAAATCTTACTTTGGTTTTCCAGCGCTTTTCCATCGCGACAAGATTTTCGCATTATGGACGCCAAGTCAGCAAAGCGTAATTTCATGGCGACACTATGGCGTTGAGGATTCCCATGTCCGTGCAATTATTGCGAAGAATGAAATTATGCTTTTCCTCGCTGGTAGTCCTTTATCCTGTTCATAAACCGGAGGAATCTGCCCAAAGAATGATGTAATCGCTTTTTCAGGATCTTGCCTAATATTGATAGATCGCTTATGTTCGGGTGGGTGGGTGGAATTAGATCCAAACCCCACCCGGCCTCGAGGCTCAAGGCCAAGGAGTTTCCAACTCGGAAGCTTGTATTCTTGGATGTTGTCCATCGAATCAGCCTGTTCGACTCTAAGTTCAGGTCTTGAGTGACGCCCTCCCTCCGCTGGTATCCGCTTGAGGATTGGGAATCCAGACATAGTTAGTCCTTAAGATAGATGAAGGGTCGCCGTTGTTCCTCCACCACATCAACGTGATGGGTGACCGGGAGAGTTAATCTCCCCCATCAGGTTTAGGCCTAATCGATCAGAATCAGTAGCGACTTCCGTGGCGGCGATGCGATCCAAGAGCTCGCTTAAAGAAGAGAGCTCCATCGATCTAAACCGCCGCAGTTCGGAAGTTGACGTGATTTATTGCTTTTGATGACCCTAGAAGTCATCATCGCTTGCCAAGTGCCGAAAGGCGGTCATAAGAAAACCGCTTAGCCGAGAGTTTGGCCGATAGCCAAAGCTCCTTTTAGCAACAGAGCCATCTTTTAAAGATGGGATGAGGCATCCTTCCCGATGGCGACAAAGACAACGGAACTCTCAATGAAAGCACCATTGTCGGTGTCAAACCGCGGATCTCGGTAGGGGGTCCCGAACTGTGCGCTCAGGCGGATGGTAACAGGAGACAAGGGACACGATGTTTTTACCTGTGTTCGGCCCTCTCGATGGAGGTAAAACCCGCTCCCGCTTGATTAATATTGACGATATGGGTAGTACAAGAGTAGATCTACCCCGAGATCGAGAGGCTAAACCCCAGAAGCTAGCCTATGGTATGATTGTTGTTCGCCCCACGGATTAAAAACACCGTTTATATAGACACCGAGAGGGTTAGGGTTACACAGATTCGTTACAATGGAAAGAGATCTATATATCCAGACGCCAAGCTTGCCTTCCACGCCAAGGAAAGTCCCATCCTGACACGGGCTAAGTCTTCAATCTTGTATCTTCATAGTCCAGAGTCCGCCAAGGTTAGAGTTTGGCTATCCGACACCCCCTAATCCGGGACTCCTCACCCTACTTTCAATATGTATCCAAATCAAGACTTAGAGTCATCCAGATTTGAGTCAAAGCTTGCATCGACGTAACTCTTTACGACTTAACTCTTTTATCACCTCCATAACCATGAAATATTTCCATAGTCCTCTAAGCATAATCTTTTATCGCTGTCCCGTTGATCTACTCCCTAGATCACTATTGTACTCATTTGCCAAACTCATGCTAAGGTATACAATAGGTCTGTTACACAGCATGGCATACTTTATAGAACCTATGGCTGAGGCATAGGAAATGACTTTCATTTTCTATCTATCTTCTACCGTGGTTGGGCTTTTGAGTCTTACTCAACTTCACACCTTGCAACACAGGCCAGAACTCCTTCTTTGACTGTTCCATTTTGAACTATTTCAAAATCTTGTCAAGGTATATACTCATTGAAAAATCTTATCAACTGTCTTGATCTAGATCTCGATGCTCAATATGTAAGTAGCTTCACCGAGGTCTTTCTTTGAAAAACTCCTTTCAAACAATCCTTTATGCTTTCCAGAAAATTCTACAACATTTTTGATCAACAATATGTCATTCACATATACTTATGAGAAAGGTTGTAGTGCTCCCACTCACTTTCTTGTAAATACAGGCTTCTCCAAAAGTCTGTATAAAACCATATGCTTTGATCACACTATCAAAGTGTATATTCCAACTCTGAGATGCTTGCGCCACCATAAATGGATCCTCGAGCTTACACTTTGTTAGCACCTTTTGATTGACAAAACCTTCTGTTGCATCATATACAATTCTTCTTTAAGATATCCATTAAGGAATGAAGTTTTGACATCCATTTGCCAAATTTCATAATCATAAAATGCGGCAATTTCTAACATGATTCGACAGATTTATGCATCGCCACGGTGAGAAGGTCTCATCGTAGTCAACTCCTTGAACTTGTTGAAAACCTTTCACAACAAGTCGAGCTTTGTAGATGTGTAACATTACCGTTAGCGCCAGTCTTCTTCTTGAAGATCCATTTATTCTCTATGGCTTGCCGATCATCTGGCAAGTCAACCAAAGTCCACTTTGTTCTCATACATGGATCCAATCTCAGATGTGATGGCCTCAAGCCATTTCTATTTGAAATATGGGATCATCATTGCTTCCTCATAGTTTGTAGGTTCATCATGGTCTAGTAACATGACTTCCTGTAATAGGATTACCGCATCACTCGCAAGGACTGACTGTTGACTCCACGAGGTTCGTAGTAACTTGATCTGAAGTTTCATGATCATCATCATTAGCTTCCTCACTAATTGGTGTAGGAATCACTAGAACTGATTTTTGTGATGAAATACTTTTCAATTCTGGATAAGGTACAATTACCTTATCAAGTTCTACTTTCCTCCCACTCACTTCTTTTCGAGAGAAACTCCTTCTAGAAAGGATCCATTCTTAGCAAAAAATCTTGCCTTCAGATCTGTGATAGAAGGTGTAAATTCGACAGTTTATTTTTGGGTATCCTATGAAGATGCATTCGATTTAGGTTCGAGCTTATCAGGATAAATTAAGCCTTTTTCACATAAGCATCGCAACCCCAAACTTTAAGAAACGACAGCTATCAATTTCTTGCCAAACCATAGTTCATACAGTGTCGTCTCAACGGATTTAGATGGTGCCCTATTTAACATGAATGCAGTTGTCTCTAATGCATAACCCAAAGCGATAGTGGTAAATCGTTAAGACACATCATATATCGTACCATATCAAATAAAGTACTGTTATGACGTTCGGACACACCATTATGCTGTGGTGTTCCATGTGGCGTGAGTTGTGAAACTATTCCACATTGTTTTAGAAGAGGGCCAAACTCGTAACTCAAATATTCGCCTCTACGATCAGATCGTAGAAACTTTATTTTCTTATTACGATGATTTTCACCTCACTCAAATACTTTGAACTTTTCAAATGTTTCAGACTTGTGTTTCATTAGTAGATATACATCTCGTGAAGGTTACAAAATAACGATATCTCCATGTAGCCTCAACACTCATCGGACCACATACATCGTATGTATTATTTCCAATAAGTCGCTGGGCTCGCCCATTGTTCCGGAGAATGGAGTCTTAGTCATCTTGCCCATGAGGCATGGTTCGCAAGCATCAAATTATTCATAATCAAGTGATTCCGAAGCCCATGGAGTTTCTTCATGCGCTCGCACTAATATGACTCTAAACGATAAAGGCCACAAATATGTTGCACTATCATTATCAAATTTGCATCTTTTGGCATCAATATAATGAATATGTGTATCACCACGATTGAGATTCAATAAACCATTTATATAGAGTGTATGACCATATAGTTTTATTCATGTAAACAGAAAAACAATTATTCTTTGACTTAAATGAATAATCCTATTGCAATAAAAATGATTCAATCATATTCATGCTCAACGCAAACACCAAATAACATTTATTTTGGTCCAACACTAATCTCAAAGGTAGAGGGAGTGTGTAATGGTGATCTTATCAACCTTGGAATCACTTCCAACACAGATCGTCACCTCGCCTTCTTAACTAGTCTCTCGTTTCATTTTGCAGCCCTGCTTCGAAGTTACTAATCTTAGCAATCTGAACCAGTATTAAATACCTTGGGGTTACTATGAACACTAGTAAAGTACACATCAATAACATGTATATCAAATATTCTTTTGTTCACTTCACCATCCTTCTTATCCGCCAAGTATTTGGGGTAGTTCTCGCTTCCAAAGGATTATTCCATTTGCAGATAAGCACCTCAGCCAGTGCTTAGGTCTAGCTTTAGGCTTCTTTATGGGAGTGACAACTTGCTTTTCATTCTTCTTGAAGTTCTTTCTTTTCATTTTCCCTTTTCTTGAAACTAGTGGTCTTGTTAACCATCAACACTTGATGCTCTTTTCTTGATTTCTACCTTCACGATTTCAGCATCGCTAAGAGCTTGGGAATCGCTTTTCATTATCCCTTGCATATTATAGTTCATCACAAAGTTCCAAGAATTTGGTGATAGTGACTAGAGAACTCTATCAATCACTATCTTATCTCGGAAGATTAACTCCCACTTGATTCAAAGGATTGTAGTACTCAGACATTCTAAGCACATGCTCACCGGTTGAGCTATTCTCTCCATCTTGTAGGCAAAGTACTTGTCGAGGTCTCATACCTCTCGACTTCGGGCATGAGTCTGAAATACCAATTTCAGCTCTTGGAACATCTTATATGTCCTGGTGTTCAAAACATTTTTAAGTCCCGGTTCTAAGTCCGTAGTATGGCACATTAAACTATCAAGTAGTCATCATATCGAGCTTGCCAAATGTTCATAATGTCTCAGATCCTTCTGCATTGGTCCGTTACCTAGCGGTGCATCAACGACATAATTTTCCTAGCAAGAATGAGGATAATCCTCAGATCACGGACCCAATACGCATCATTGCTACTATCATCTTTCAACTTATTTTTCTCTAGGAACATATCAAAAATAAACGGGGAGCTACATCGCAAGCTATTGATCTACAACATAGATATGCAAATACTATCAGGACTAAGTTCATGATAAATTTAAGTTCAATTAATCATATTATTTAAGAACTCCCACTTAGATAGACATCCCCCTAGTCATCTAAATGATCATGTGATCCATATCAACTCAACCATGTCCGATCATCACGTGAGATGGAGTAGTTTTCAATGGTGAACATCACTATGTTGATCATATCTACTATATGATTCATGTTCGACCTTTCAGCCTCAAAGGTTCCGAGGCCATATCCGGATACGCTTAGGCTCGCACAAGTTTAACCCGAGTATTCTATGTGCAAAACTTACTTGCACCCGTTGTATGTGAACGTAGAGATTATCACACACCGATCATCACGCGGGTGTCTCTAAGACGACGAACTCGTGAAAGCAACGGTGCATACTCAGGAGAACACTTATACCTTGAAATTTAGTGAGAGATCATCTTATAATGCTATCGTCAGATCGAGGGAGTCCTGATTAGGGGTGTCCCGATAGCCGGACTACCATCATCAATTGAACTATCATGGCTTGACTATCATCATCGGCCGGACTCCAAGACTATGAAGATACAAGATTGAAGACTTCGCCTGTGTCCGGATGGGACTTTCCTTCGGTGGAAGGCAAGCTTGGCGATACGGATATGTAGATCTTCTACCATTGTAATCGACTCTATGTAACCCTAGCTCTCTCCGTGTCTATATAAACGGATGGCTCTAGTCCGTAGGATCGAAGAACAACAACCCGCATAATCATACCATAGGCTAGCTTCTAGGTTTAGCCTCCTTGATCTCGTGGTAGATCCACTTTGTAAACATCCACAATATCAATATCCATCAAGCAGGACGAGGGTTTTACCTCCATCAAGAGGGCCCAACCTGTAAAACATCGTCGTCCCTTGTCTCCCGTTACCATCCGCTTAGACGCACAGTTCGGGACCCCTACCCGAGATCCGCCGGTTTTGACACCGACATTGGTGCTTTATTGAGAGTTCCTTCGTCGCCACCGATAGGCGTGATGGCCTCTTCAATCGATAACGACGCAGTCCTGGGTGAGACTTTTCTCCCGACAGATCTTCAGATTCGGCGCTTCGCATGACTGGCCAACTCACTTTGCCATCCGAGCAGATCGAAGCTACGCCCGGCCGCTGTGTAAGGTTTGAAGCCTAAACTTCACGGCCGATATCCAAGGGACTTGATCTTCGATGGATCCGAGCCACAACCCAAGCGTGCTGCGCTGTCACGATGGGCATGACTTAACTCGCCACGGACAAGACTTTGAGGCCGCGACACGAATCCGCTTCACCCATAGTCCGGAGCCGATCGCCGGATCGAGGATTTGATGGC
This sequence comes from Aegilops longissima, assembly GCA_021605205.1. Taxonomy (NCBI): domain Eukaryota; kingdom Viridiplantae; phylum Streptophyta; class Magnoliopsida; order Poales; family Poaceae; genus Aegilops; species Aegilops longissima. The sequence continues at coordinate 604,808,684 of CM038677.1, read as the reverse complement.
TGGACACCGCCGAGCTGCAAATCGCTACGGCGATGGATCCAACACTTACCTTGTCACGCATAAAGCTTATGACTCCGAGGTGCCGACTTCGCGGATCGAACCTCTTGCGCGCCAACAATCCGATTGGGCGCCGATCATGGAATTCACCGCATGGACATCTTTTCAGCACTCTCCTTCGGGCGATATCATAAATTCACTAAAGCATCTCGCTATCTCGAGAGCTCCGCCGAATCCACGGCCGTGATGGTTGGGACGCTGGACGACAAAGAAATTCGAGCCCACCCACCACCCACTTCGTAGCCACCGCCGATTTATTTAACCGACGATCGACTACGAATACCCAAGACATCGATGGTATGGACGATTTATGCCGAGATTGACAAGAACCAGTGCCTACAGACACCGGAAGACCACCTCGCCATACGACATATACATGGTGGACACCCCAAAAGATGGGGACGACGAAGAAGCATGAGGCCGATTCTTAAAGAAACAGCCTGCGCCGACGCCGCCGCGCCGCCTAAAACCCGCCACGACAAGAATGGAGATTCCGCACAGGAGATAATAACACCCCGTAAAGTGCCAAGACAACTCCCTCCAAAGACGATCCAAACGCAGGAGGAGGTAGTATAAGCCCTCATGAGAGGGCGGCAAACGACGAGGTCGAGGATGACAATTACTTACCTCCTCCCGAGACGCAGGTGTTCACGACCACAAATTCACAGCCCGAGGATCCCGCTTAACAAGAGCATTTTAGACGCAGGCTAATAGCCACGGGCAAACAGCCTAAAGAAAGCAGCAACAGCCTCCGTTGATCAAAACCCATCGGCCGTCACAGATGGACTCCGAGGTCCTCGCGTCAAGAGTATGGAACTCCAACGCCTCCAAAGTTACCCAAAACGCAAGTTGCTTGTAACGCCTTGGATTCGCGCGCCAGTGTCCGCCAGCTTATTCATTGCCTTTGCCATGTCATGTGCTTACGTGTTGCACTTTGCCATGTCATCATATGCTTTTCATATCATGTCATCATGTGCATTTCATTTGCATACGTGTTCGCCTCATGCATCCGAGCATTTTCCCTGCTGTCCGCTTTTGCAATCCGCACTCCTATGTCTCCCCGCCGCCTTTTACCTCTTTTTCGTAGCGGGTGTTAAACGGTCTCGAATGGACCGAGGTTTGCCAAGCTGCCTTGGTATAGCACCGTAGACCGCTCGTCAAGTTCGATCATTTGGAGGTCGTTTATACTCCAACGGTTAACCGGTAACCGTAAACCCTCTTTCTTCTTTGCAGCCCAACACCCTTCCAAACTGGCCCAAAACCCACCTAACTCCCTCCATGTTTCTCCGTCGCTCGATCACGATCATGGCCGAAAACCGCACCTCATTTGACTCTCCTAGCCCTCTACCTATAAATTAGTTCCCCTTCAAATTCGCGATGAAATCTCTCAAACCCTAGCCTTTTCTTCGTCTATACGGATGCGTCACAGCACGCCGGACACGTCCGTCCGCTGGCCTCAGCCACTCACAGGCGACACGCCATCGCTGGCCCCTCTCTCTCTCCTCCAACAGCCATCTGGGGCTGTGAGTCAGTTCGCTGGGCCCGGCCGCCAGCCTGCAGCCCGCGTCCGGCCAGGGGCCCGCGCACGCCTGATCGGCGCCGCCCGCCGCCCGCTCTCCGCCCCGCCCGCCACGCCTCCTCCCCGCCTCCCGCCGGCCACACACGGGCTGCTGCACAGAAGGCTGGGCGCTGCCCCTCACTCGCCTTCCTCCCGGGTCGGGCTCGGGCCATGAGCAAGACTCACTGGCGCGCCACTCGCCACTGAGGTCCGCCCGCCTGCCATCGAGGTCCGGCCAAGGCCCCGGCCCGGATCCGCCTCCCAGCTCACTCTAACCTCCCCCGGGCGATCCCTCGACTCGCCGCCATTTCTCCGTCGGTCCGCCTTGTATCAAGTCCGTGCGAGGGTTGACCCTTCCCCCTGCTTTTTCTCTAAGTCATTTATTATTGCATTTTGTTGCATTTTCATAGCATCATATCTCTGCATCGTTGTCTGCTTTGTGCGATAATATGTCAAAATGTTCGCCTCAAGAGTAGATCATTTCATCTCATTGCATCATTTTCATTTGAGCTCATCTTGATGCCCGAAATGCTGTTGGAAGAGTGCTATGTGATGTTAGTTTCGCTTTCTTATCGTAACATGCACTTTTGTCATTTTTGCCATGATTGATGTGTGCATCCTATGAACTTGAGTCCTACATGTGTTTTGTAATATGCCATGCCATCTTTCCAGGGTGTATGCCATGTATTTTTGTGATCTCTGTGGTGACTAGCACAAGCATGCAAACTAGGCTTCCGATGTTGTTGTTTTCAGCCCTGCTTTCACTGATATTTTGATGCCATGTTAACTTGATGCTACCGAGAGATCCATGCATATTTTGAGATACTTCAGTAAGGATGTTTTGTTACATGTCTTGCTCTATCCATCCATGCCCTTGTTTGCAATTATGGAGTGCCATAGCTTGAGTCAATCGAGCTTCTACTTTTGCTATAAAATGTTTCCTCGGCAGATTGTTTACATGTTATTCAATTTTGCCAAGGTTGTTGTAGTTGATCCTTGCATGCTATGATGTTGTTCTTGCCATGTATAGCTTCTATGCCATGTCTTCTTACTGTTGGTTGCCTTGCCATGCCATTTATTGCTCTGTGGTGAGTGGTTCAAGCTCACCAACATGCCTACTTATCGTTGTTCCTGCCATGTTTGAATCTGTAATATAATTTGCCATGTTTACATGGGTGCCATCATATTTTCTGATCCCTTTTGGCTTATGGTCAGTAAGGGACTTTTGTTCTATGCAATTAGTAGAGTCATGCCATGCCTTTGTTTGCCATGATAAGTTCCTGTAACATGTTGTTTCATAGCTCTAAACATTGCAACCTGATGTTATTTCGCCAAAGTCTAAACTGTTATTATTTGCAATCTTGCCATGTCATTTTGAGCATGTTCTAGTGATTTTCGAGATAGCTCAGTGTTCATGTTTTGTAATGCTTTACCTGTACATCATGCCCATGCCTTTTGTTTTCATGTTGAGGTGCTGTAGCATATTGTTTTGATGCTTGCAATATGCCTAGTTGCTGTTTTGGACAGATTGTTGCCATAACTTGTATAGTGTGTATGTGTTGAACCGCTGTCTGCTTTTGAGTGTGCTCTATATGAAACTTGCTTGATTTTGCATGTAGTTTCATATTATCATGTTGCATCCTTGTTTTGAGGTGTTTGCTTGATGTTTGTATGCATTTTGCATCAATGCCATGTTTATCTTGTTTTGCTCATATCTTCTAGGCCAGAGTCTCAATTAAATGAACTTTATATGTAACTTGACTAGAATTTCGTAGATCATCGTGGTGCATCTTAACTTGCTGTTTAACAACTTGAACATAAGGTTTATTCAGATCTGGACCAATTTCGAAATTTGCATATGAGGACTTACCGAATTGTTATATGTTGTTCTGCCTCATTTAAACTTGCTTTGATGTGTTGCTCTTGTTTGCATCATCTCTTGCCATGAGTAGCTTCATGTAGCTTTGTCATGCATCATGCTTGTTGTGCATCATGCCTTGTTCATGTGTGGTGTGTTTACTATGTTGTGTGCTTCTTCTTGTTAGTTCCTGCTTTGCTATGATCGTGAGGATTCGCTCGCTCACGCTTGGTTCGCTTCATCCGCTCATCTTCTTCATGGACTCGCTCTTCTTCCTTGCGGATTTCAGGCAAGATGACCGCTACCTGGATCTCACTACTATCATTGCTATGCTAGTTGCTTCGTTTATCGCTATGCTGCGCTACCTATTACCTTGCTTATCAAGCCATCCCAAATTGCCATGAACCTCTAACCTTTTGCACCCTTCCTAGCAAACCGTTGTTTGGCTATGTTACCGCTTTGCTCAGCCCCTCTTATAGCGCTGTTAGTTGCAGTGAAGATGAAGTTTGTTCCTTGTTGAACATGGAGATGTTGTTCCTTGTTGGAACATGTTTACTTGTTGGGATATCACAATATATCTTATTTAATTAATGCATCTATATACTTGGTAAAGGGTGGAAGGCTCGCCTTATGCCCGGTGTTTTGTTCCACTCTTGCCGCCTCTAGTTTCCGCCATATCGGTATTATGTTCCCGGATTTTGCGCCCCTAACGCGTCGGGTGATTTATGGGACCCCTTGACAGTTCGCTTTGAATAAGACTTTTCCAAAGAAGGCCCAACATTGGTTTTACCATTTGCCTCACCTATGCCCTTTTTCCCTTGGGTCTTTTGAGTTCGAGGGTCATCTTTATTTTAGCCCCGCCGCTTCTCCTTCGAGTGCTGGTCCAAACCGAAGCGATGTACGCATACCTTGGCAATCAGGGTTTATGCCAACCCGACGCTTGCTCATCCGGTGCCCTCGAGACCGAGATATGTGCAGCTCCTATCGGGATTTGTCGGCACATCCGGGCGGCTTTGCTGGTCTTGTTTTATTGTGTCGAAATGTCTTGTAGCCGGATTCCGAGACTGATCGGTCTTCCGGGAGAAGGAATATCCTTCGTTGATCGCGAGAGCTTATCATGGGTTGTTGGGACACCCCGCAGGGTATAAACTTTCGAGAGCCGTGTCTGCGTTATGTGGCGATGGGAATTTGTTAATATCCGTTGTAGTAAACTTGAAGCAAACTCTTCTAAAATACACCAACCGTAGCGAACTCGTGAGTGTCTCTTTTCGGGTTGATCGAGAGGAGAACACGGTTTCGGGTTATGTCTCGACGAAGTAGGAGTTCGTGATCACTTCTTGATCATTACTAGTTGACGATCGCCTTTGTTTCTCTTCTCGCCTCATTTATGTATGTTAGCCACCATATATGCTTAGTCGCCGCTGCAACCTCACCACTTTACCCCTTCCTTTCCCATTAAGCTTTGCTAGTCTTGATACCCATGGTAATGGGATTGTTGAGTCCTCGTGGCTCACAGATTATTACACCACCGCCAGGTGTACAGGTTTATGATGATCATGACGCGAGAGCGATGTTTGCTTGTGTTGGAGTTCTTCTTCCGCTTCTTCTTCGATCGGGGATAGGTTCCAGTGTCGGCAGCCTGGCTAGCAGTGGTGGATGTCGCTTGAGTTTCGCTTATGTTTCATCCATAGTCGGATGTTGATCTTGTATATGATGTTGATGTATTCTTGTGCATTTGTGCCTTATGTATGTATCCCCATCTATTATGTAATGTTGATGTAATGATATCCACCTTGCAAAAGCGCTTCAATATGCGGGTCTATCCTTGGTGGGACCGCTCGAGTTCCTTTTTGATAGGGTCGCATATTGGGCGTGATAAGTTGGTATCGAGCCTCAACCGACCCTAGGAGCCCCCTTGATTGATCGTAGTTTGGCCGTTGTTGAGTCTAGAAGAAAACTGATTTTTGAGTCTAGTTATATCGAGAGTAGGAATTCTTTTACCTCAGCCCTTCGCCGCTTCTGGTGAGGAATCTTGACGAGGTGTTTTGAATTACTTCTTCCCTTCAAATTTTCTTTAGGATCACGCAGTTGGTTTTTCCGATCGTTGTTCCTCGCCTCTTTCATCCGTGCATTTCATTGTTGACTCGACCATCTTCATCTTTGCCAAGTTCAATCTCGCCTTCCTCCGACGCCGTTGTTTTTCCTTGTCCGGTTGTCCTTGTTTTTCCCACCCTTCCCTTCTTCTTCTCGAACCGAGTCCGTAATCGAGTATCCATCCTACTCGTATGAAGTCTTTGCTTTCTTTCTCAATGATTTCAACCGTGTTTCTCTTCAAGATATTCGTCGATTTCCTTCCAGTTGTCTTTGTTTTCCGCCTCCCACCCTATTATTCCCTGAGTTCGAGTTTCTTCCACCATCAATTCCATTCGTGGAGCCTCTTCGCCTTTCCTCAATTATTTCAACCGTGAATTTCGCCTTGTTTGACATTCATCATCTCTTTTTCTTCCCGTGGATTCAATTCAAGTTTTTCGTGTTGATCATATTCTTTCCTCGCCCAAATGTTTTTCCTTGCTCATTCGCCTCTCGCCAGTTTATCCTTCCGAGTGCTCAAGACATCTCAGAGATTCGTCTCTGTTCCAATTAATTCGAGGTTGTCACCTCATTTAAATATTTCAGTTCTTCCGCGCATCATCTATCTGCTCAACATCCTTTTCAACGGTGTTTTCTTCAAGGGCCCTAACCCACGTGTCTTTTCCTGTGATCTTACCCGACTCTTCTAATTTCCGAGTTATTCTCAAATTCTTTTCAAGTTTGACGAAGAATGAATTTCATCACCGACATCTTTCCAAGATCGATTCAAATCATTTCATTGTTGGCTCAACCTCTTCGCTTTTCATTCTTCCGAGTATCCCAAGAATTTTGGTGTTGTTTTCGTCGCCATTTGAAGACCAAGTAGAGTTTTCTTAAATATTGTCCGCTCCCCGAGATTCATGGTGCTAGCTCGATGTTATCCTATCTAATTGTTTCCATCATGCAAATTCTTTTCATCCATCCGAGTATTTCAGAGTTGCTTTTTCTCGATCATCCCGAGGCCATCATTTCGAAGATTTCTTCGCTCTAAGTTTTCAAATCCATTCTCCAATTATTCTATATTCGCGCTTCTTCGCTCGTCTTCAATATTATTCCGTGCTTCGCTCAAGCATTATTCTATCAGTTCACATCTCTTTGTTCTCTTGCATTTTAATTCCTCAAGTATCTTCGTGCTTTTCTAATTCTTCCGTGATTCATTCTTTCATCACCATTTCCAAATTCTTACGGTGGTTCATTCAGATTATTTTCCTTGTTTATCATTTTAATCCATTCGTTCTTTCAATCCTACCGTGGTTCATGAAGACCTTCTCAAGTTTGCGATATGTCACTTTAATTCTTTTTCAAGAAGAATAAGTAGTATGCAAAATCCATTGGTTGTCATCAATTTAATTTGATGAAGGATAAGCATACAATAAATCTTATTCTTATTTCATCCAAGTGATTAATCTTTTTCTTCGAGTTTGTTCTTGAGGAATAAATTCTACTTCCAAGTGTTTTCATCTTTTCTTTCCGGAGTTCAAATTTCCTCGCCATCTCGCCGAACCTCCATCTAAATCATCGCAAGCTTTAATCTTATTCTTTCTTCCTTCATTCTATCTCATCATCCTTTTTTTACCGGAGTTCTTCATGGTGGTTCTTCATGATTTAATTCATTCTTCAAGAGTTCATCAAGATTCTTGTTGGTGGAATTCAAGTATCTTTTCTTCTTGCATCTCTAAGTGTAATTAATTCTCCGTATTCTTTTGAAGTGGAGTTTTGCATTTCTTCGTTCTTCTCAGCTATTTAATCTTTTCTGCTTGTGGTTGGTTATCACCTCATAATTTTGAGAGGTTATCCATAAGTCCACAACAATCTTATTCTTTCGTTGTTGATTTTTCTCAACAACTCCATTCAATCCTTCCTTCTAAGTTCTTTTCTCAATTCTTTCAATTCTTCCGGAGGCATTGTGTTGTTCATCTCACAAGTTTCATCCCATCTTGTGAAGTTCATGTTCTATTCTTTCCTTCTTCAACCGGAGGGTTTGCCTAAATCCTTTCAATCTTATTCGCTTTTTATCTTGTTCCAACACCGAGTGGTTTCATGGTTCATCTTGTTTCCATGATAATTTGATAATCGCCATTCTCGCGTCTCTCTTCTTCTCGAGTGCTCTCGATTCTTTGCTTCTTCTTTGAGTTCTTGTTTCACCTCATCCTTTTTCCTTCCGCTTCGGTCCTAAGATCTCGGACGAGATCTCTTGTTAGTGGAGGAGTGTTGTAACGCCTCGGATTCGATGCGCCGGTGTCCGCCAGCTTATTCATTGCCTTTTGCCATGTCATGTGCTTACATGTTGCACTTTGCCATGTCATCATATGCATTTCATATCATGTCATCATGTGCATTTCATTTGCATACGTGTTCGCCTCATGCATCCGAGCATTTTCCCTGTTGTCCGCTTTTGCAATCCGCACTCTTATGTCTCCCGCGCCTTTTACCTCTTTTTCGTGTGCGGGTGTTAAACGGTCTCGAATGGACCGAGGTTTGCAAGCTGCCTTGGTATAGCACCGTAGACCGCCTGTCAAGTTTCGATCATTTGAGGTCGTTATACTCCAACGGTTAACCGGTAATCAGAAACCTCTTTCTTTGCAGCCCAACACCCTTCCAAAGTGGCCCAAAACCCACCTAACTCCCTCCATGCTCTCCGCCGCTCGATCACGATCGCGGGCCGAAAACCGCACCTCATTTGACTCTCCTAGCTCCTCTACCTATAAATTAGTTCCCCTTCAAATTCATGGATGAAACTCTAAACCCTAGCTTTCTTCTTCGTCTTCACACGGACGCTGTCAGGACTCATACGGACACGCCCACCGCCGCCTCAGCCACTCACAAGGCGCCACGTCATCGCCTGCCCTCTCTCTTCTCAGCTGGTTCAAGGTCTGAGTCCACAGGCCAGAGTCACCATGGGCCTGCCGCCGGAGTTCAGAGGCTCCGCCCGAGGGGCATTCGCCTGCTGTCTGGCCTGCCGCGCTGCTGACCTGGCGCCGCCTGCTGCCTGCTCGCCTGTCGCCACAGGCTCTCCTCAAGCCTGCCGTCGCCGGTACAGGTGCTTGCCAGAGCGCCACGGCTGCCTCACCGCCTCCCTGGTCGGCTCGCCATGGCGCACCATCGGGCGCCGCTTCTGCCACCGGAGGTCCGGGCTCGGCCCGCCACCGGAGGTCCGCCAGGCCTCGCCTTCGGATCCGCCTCCTCCCGAAGCTCACTCGACCTCCCACAGATCCTCGATTCGGCCGCCATTTCCGACGAGGTCCGCCTTGCATCAAGTCCGTGCAGGGTTGACCTCTTCTGCTTTTTTCTCTAAGTCATTTATTATTGCATTTTGTTGCATTTTCATAGCATCATATCTCTGCACATCGCTGTTCGCTTTTGTGCGTATGATATGTCAAAATGTTCGCCTCAAGAGTAGATCATTTCATCTCATTGCATCATTTTCATTTGAGCTCATCTTGATGCCCGAAATGCTGTTGGAAGAGTGCTATGTGATGTTAGTTTCTGATTCTTATCGTAACATGCACTTTTGTCATTTTTGCCATGATTGATGTGTGCATCCTATGAACTTGAGTCCTACATGTGTTTTGTAATATGCCATGCCATCTTTCCAGGGTGTATGCCATGTATTTTTGTGATCTCTGTGGTGACTAGCACAAGCATGCAAACTAGGCTTCATGATGTTGTTGATTTCAGCCCTGCTCATTGATATTTTGATGCCATGTTAACTTGATGCTACCGAGAGATCCATGCATATTTTGAGATACTTCAGTAAGGATGTTTTGTTAACATGTCTTGCTCTCATCCATCCATGCCCTTGTTTGCAATTATGGAGTGCCATAGCTTGAGTCAATCGAGCTCTACTTTTGCTATAAAATGTTCCTGGCAGATTGTTTACATGTTATTCAATTTTGCCAAGGTTGTTGTAGTTGATCCTTGCATGCTATGATGTTGTTCTTGCCATGTATAGCTTCTATGCCATGTCTTCTTTATGTTGGTTGCCTTGCCATGCCATGTATTGCTCTGTGGTGAGTGGTTCAAGCTCACCAACATGCCTACTTATCGTTGTTCCTGCCATGTTTGAATCTGTAATATAACTTGCCATGTTTACATGGGTGCCATCATATTTTCTGATCCTTTTTGGCTTATGGTCAGTAAGGGACTTTTGTTCTATGCAATTAGTAGATTCATGCCATGCCTTTGTTTGCCATGATAAGTTCCTGTAACATGTTGTTTGATAGCTCTAAACATTGCAACCTGATGTTATTTCTGCCAAAGTCTGAAACTGTTATTATTTGCAATCTTGCCATGTCATTTTGAGCATGTTCTAGTGATTTCTGGAGATAGCTCAGTGTTCATGTTTTGTAATGCTTTACCTGTACATCATGCCCATGCCTTTTGTTTTCATGTTGAGGTGCTGTAGCATGTTGTTTTGATGCTTGCAATATGCCTAGTTGCTGTTTTGGATGATTGTTGCTATAACTTGTATTGTGTGTATGTGTTGAACCGCTGTCTGCTTTTGAGTGTGCTCTATATGAAACTTGCTTGATTTTGCATGTAGTTTCATATTATCATGTTGCATCCTTGTTTTGAGGTGTTTGCTTGATGTTTGTATGCATTTTGCATCAATGCCATGTTTATCTTGTTTTGCTCATATCTTCTAGGCCGAGTCTCAATTAATGAACTTTATATGTAACTTGACTAGAATTTCGTGTAGATCATCGTGGTGCATCTTAACTTGCTGTTTAACAACTTGAACATAAGGTTTATTCAGATCTGGACCAATTTCGAAATTTGCATATGAGGACTTACGGAATTGTTATATGTTGTTTCCGCCTCATTTAAACTTGCTTTGATGTGTTGCTCTTGTTTGCATCATCTCTTGCCATGAGTAGCTTCATGTAGCTTTGTCATGCATCATGCTTGTTTGTGCATCATGCCTTGTTCATGTGTGGTGTGTTTACTATGTTGTGTGCTTCTTCTTGTTAGTTCCTGCTTCGCTATGCATCGTGAGGATTCGCTCGCTCACGCTTGGTCTGGCTTCATCCGCTCATCTTCTTCATGGACTCGTTCTTCTTCCTTGCGGGATTTCAGGCAAGATGACCGCTACCCGGATCTCACTACTATCATTGCTATGCTAGTTGCTTCGTTCTATCGCTATGCTGCGCTACCTATTACCTGTTTATCAAGCCATCCCAAATTGCCATGAACCTCTAACCTTTGCACCCTTCCTAGCAAACCGTTGTTTGGCTATGTTACCGCTTTGCTCAGCCCCTCTTATAGCGTTGTTAGTTGCGGTGAAGATGAAGTTTGTTCCTTGTTGAACATGGAGATGTTGTTCTTGTTGGAACATGTTTACTTGTTGGGATATCACAATATATCTTATTTAATTAATGCATCTATATACTTGGTAAAGGGTGGAAGGCTCGCCTTATGCCTGGTGTTTTGTTCCACTCTTGCCGCCTCTAGTTTCCGCCATATCGGTATTATGTTCCCGGATTTTGCGTCCCTAACGCGGTCGGGTGATTTATGGGACCCCTTGACAGTTCGCTTTGAATAAGACTTTTCCAAAGAAGGCCCAACATTGGTTTTACCATTTGCCTCACCTATGCCCTTTTTCCCTTGGGTTTCGGAGCCCGAGGGTCATCTTTATTTTAGCCCCCCGAGCCAGTTCTCCTTCGAGTGTTGGTCCAAACCGAAGCGATGTAATGGGCCCTCGGCAATCGAGGTTTATTTTACCAGACGCTTGCTCATCCGTGTGCCTCGAGACCGAGATATGTGCAGCTCCTATCAGGATTTGTCGGCACATCCGGCGGCTTTTGCTGGTCTTGTTTTATTGCTGTCGAAATGTCTTGTAGCCGGATTCCGAGACTGATCGGTCTTCCGGGAGAAGGAATATCCTTCGTTGATCGCGAGAGCTTATCATGGGTTGTTGGGACACCCCGCAGGGTTTAAACTTTCGAGAGCCGTGCCCATGTTATGTGGCGATGGGAATTTGTTAATATCCGTTGTAGTAAACTTGAAGCAAACTCTTCTAAAATACACCAACCGTAGCGTAACTCGTGAGTGTCTTTTTCGGGTTGATCGAGAGGAGAACACGGTTTCGGGTTATGTCCGACGTAAGTAGGAGTTCATGATCACTTCTTGATCATTACTAGTTGACGACTGCTCCTTTGTTTCTCTTCTCGCCTCATTTCATGTATGTTAGCCACCATATATGCTTAGTCGCTGCTGCAACCTCACCACCTTTACCCCTTCCTTTCCCATTAAGCTTTGCTAGTCTTGATACCCATGGTAATGGGATTGGTGAGTCCTCGTGGCTCATGAGATTACTACACCACCATTGTGTGTACATGTTTGCGATGATCATGACGCGAGAGCGATGTTTGCTTGTGTTGGAGTTCTTCTTCCGCTTCTTCTTCGATCGTGGGATAGGTTCCGTGTCGGCAGCCCGGCTAAAGGTGGTGGATGTCGCTTGAGTTTCTGTTTATGTTTCATCCATAGTCGGATGTTGATTTCATATATGATGTTGATGTATTCTTGTGCATTTGTGCCTTATGTATGTATCCCCATCTATTATGTAATGTTGATGTAATGATATCCACCTTGCAAAAGCGCTTCAATATGCGGTCTATCCTTGGTGGGACGCCGAGTTCCTTTTGGATAGGGTCGCATATTACGTGATATTGCTCCCTCTGATTAGAGGAGGAAGCGTATAAACCTGCATCACCACAAAGACAATACGGCAGAATCGACCACCTCGTGGTCATGACAGAGAGGCGCAAGCCTCCACCAAAAACCGCACTTCAAAGCATCGCCAAAAGCATGAAGCCACGGGGAACGCTACCGACTTGGTAGATATATCGAGGACAAGGCAAGACAATCCAGATCTATCTATGGATCACGTATGCCTCCAAGACCCACGACGAATACCGTCGCTGCCGGATACAACTACTCGCCGGGTCAACACAGCGGCATAACGCCTTCGAAGCTACGCCGCGATATTGCTCAATACAGAGGCGCCAAGACACCCACTATGCTTCACCGACGAAGTAATGGATCATCAATCCCTCAAGGGTTTAAACCCTAATATCGAATCCTACAATGGCACAACAGACCTCAAGGTTTGGATTGAGGATTATCTCCTCCATACATATGGCTCCAAGCGCACGCATCTTCACACCATCAAATATCTCCCGCTTGCTTAAAGGACCAGCTCGGCATTGGCTTAACAGCCTGCCCGCAGAGTCAATTGATGTTGGAAGACCCGAAGCCGCATTCTCAACAACTGTGGCACGACAAAGTACTACCACCGGACGCGATGACCTAAGCCACATAATCCAGCAGCCGCATTTAATCGCCAGTATTCTCGACACGGTTCTAACAAAGAAAAATCAAATCGCCGATCGTCCGGATGCAGAGGCACTCGCTGCCTTCAAACATAACATCCGCGACGAGTGGCTGGCCCGCACCTAGGACAGAGAAGCCAAATCCATGGCAGCCCTCACATCACTATGACCCGCTTCAGGCGGGAGAGGATAGCTGGCTAGCTCGCAGAACAACCTCAAGAAAACGCCGGCAGTCCGGATACCAAGGACCGCAATGGCAGGTTGCGCTAAACAAAACAAACGCCGCATTAACGGCGACAAGAATGAGGATACGGCAATAACGCCGGATTCCGAGGCTCCAAGCCCGTCAACGAAAGAAGCCATTCAAAAGAACCACTCGGCCCGCCCAATTTGGACCGAATACTCGACCGCCTCTGTCAAATATATGGAACTCTCGAAAAGCTAGCTAACCACACCAACAGAGATTGTTGGGTATTCAAGCAGGCAAATTAATCGCCAAAACAAAGGACAAGGGCTACACAACATGACGAGGAAGAGAGACGCCGCCGAACAACACAGGACAAAAGGGATTTCTCAAGTTCGGACGGTAAACATGATATACGCAACGCATATTCGCAAGAGGGAGCGGAAGCGGCACTAAGGACGATACACGATGGAGCCAGTCGCCCTAAAATTCAACCCATGGTCCTCTTGCCCGATCACTTTCGATCAAGAGACCATCCGACCAGATCCGCCATGGCGGATTCGCCGCATTGGTTTTAGACCCAATCGCCGATGACACGAGAGTCCCGATGGACGGCGGCAGAGCTCGAACCTGCTTTATCGTGATACAAGGCGCAAGATGGGCATAGACCCTTCAAGGATTAAACCTACAAAGACAACTTCAAAGGCGCCATACCAGGTGTCGAGGCCAATTGTACAGCTCAATTACATCGAAGTGGTCTTCGATCCCCGGATAATTTCCAAGCGAGGAGTTAATCTTCGACATAGTCCCGCTCCGCAATGCTATCACGCTTCGCTCGGACGAACTGCTGTCAGTAAAATTCAACGCGGTGCCGCATTATGCATACCTTAAGCTCAAGATGCCAGCCCTCGTGGAGTCATCACGGTCAATGGAAACACGGAACGCCCATCCGAACGGAGGAACATACAATGCTCTCGCGCAGAAGTACAGAGCAGCCTTTACATTTCTCGAGTCCGCCGCTAAACGACCGGACACGCCAAACACGCCGAGCAACATCAACCAAGACCCCCGCACGCTCCGAGCATCGCCAGTAATGAGGCCTCAACCCCAGCCCTCGCAAAATTGTAAGACAAACTCTCCACAGACATAATTACGCCTTGGAGATACCATGGGCATAGGGGAAAGGCACAACCACAACAGACCCAGAGGCGGTTCGACCACACCAGGCTCCCAAGTGTGTCGCTTTTTTTCCTTTTATTTCTCTTTTTATACAGAACTCGTCCGCGCGTAACCTGCCGAACTCATGATGCAACAGCCAGGAAGGACAAAGGCCATTTAACACTCGTGTGGTCTCCATCACGAGCATTAAATTTGTTAAATACAACATTCCGCTGCCTACCCTCGAGGGAGACGCCTTTAATTCGTCCAACCTTTCTTTCCGCACTATTTGTATCATTCCGCACTCATAGCATATCTTTCTAATAAAATGCAGCACTTTTTGCCCATAATTGCATTATTTATATATATATATATATATATATATATATATATATATATATATATATATATATATATATATATATATATATATATATATATATGTTCATTTATGACATGTTGCACTCCGACATTTTGGTACGCCAAATACACCTGTGGGCTTATGTTCTCCGATTATGGTGTGATAAAGTCCAACACTTTCACAAGTGCGGCACCCTAACTTATAGCATTATATGAATCGGTTCAATCATGTCTTGGGTCAATAGTTGGGTTTGCCCTGCTCCCATGTTTGGCACCTTACGCCCGCTCTATCGGCTAAGGTAGCACTGGAGAACCATCGCGATTGCGCCTCGTTGAGCCGGGTTAACGCCTCTGGAGAAAGCTAAAACTAACTGTCATGATAAGGCGAGAGACTGGTCGCTGTTCGAGAGGTCCTTTCGGTCCTTAAAGACCTACGCCGCCGAGCGAAGTTCGGATAATGTCCGATGAAGGCGTGATAGCGCCTAATTCGTCCTCCGAATACTAGGGGCTTCACGAAATTTAAAATTATAGAATTCTATGGCTAAGTGAGAGTGTTCAAGCACTATAAGTCCGTTGCCTTGTTCGCTGTGTTGAGCGCCTCGATGGACCCAAAATGGGAACTAGAGTGCTCAAGTTTATCCCTAACACCCCAAAGACTGTGGCATGGGGGCTGAAGCCGACGACTTGCCATCTCTCGATTTAATAAACGGCCGCACGAAGGTAATATTTTAAATTAACAAGCGTTGCTTAGCGATATGAACAAAGTTTTCAGCGCATGTGATAACACATTGCGAATTTACTCAATAATTACATCCCCTGGGCACTCATCCGCAATCTTATGGGCACCCTTCAGACAGCCTTATAGTACATTTCGGGCGACGATATTCCTTTGCCACCGGGCGGCACGCCGTGATTAGCTTCTCCGCATCCAGCTTGCCCCATGCACCTTTTTGCGCGGCAAGGCCCGACGAGCACCTTCAATACAAAGCGGAGCGCTTGATAACCTCCACCTGTGGGCACGATCCACCACCGTCGTGACGAGGCCGGGTAGCTCCCTGTGCATGGCCTCTCCAGCCACAACGGACTATGAGGCCCTTCATGGCCTGCTCGCCACCTTGTAAAGCTCGACCAACTGCTTCACTGGTCGCTAGGGGCACTGGATGGCCGGCCTCAAAGATATCGAGACCGAAGACCTTCTCCGCTGAGCCCTCCTCGGCTCGGTAGAATGCGGCGGCATCGACACGCCTGCGAGGCAGATCTGCAAACGCCTCGAGAGCTCCGACCGTAAGTAACACGAATTTACATTCACATGCTTGCTTTGCATGAAAAATGCCTTACCCGCCGCTATCTTCCTCATCAACTCAATCTCCTCAAGGGACTTATGGGCATCGGCCTTGGCAGTTTTGGCACTTTCGAGAGCCGAGGCAAGCTCGGACTCGAGTTTTGAGTCACGCCCAAACTCTCATGCTTTTCCATGAGAGCCTCGGAGCTCTTGCTGAACCACCGCCACCCACGCCTCTTGCTTTTCTCGCTCTGCCTGCCTGCCGTGATTATGCTCGTCATGACACGCCTCCTTCAGTGGTCGCCACCTGCTCGTGGGCCCCCGCAGCATCCATGTTATCCTTGTTATTTTTGTTGCAACCTAAATCCTTTCTCAGAAGGTACAAGTTCAAAGTGGTGTTACTCACCTTCTTTGTCCCGAGATGCTTCTCTCGCGCCGAGCTCTTGCTCGACCGCCGAGCCTCGCTTCAAAGCACCGACCTCCAGCCAAGGCAGAGGTCAGAGGTCAAGAACAAGAGCCTCGCAACCCATATTGACATAATTTTTAGCAACCTCACAGATATCTTCTTTTTTTTCAGATTCTCATCCGCTTTTCTTTTCAACACCAACCGAGCATCGGGCTACTGTCTATGCGGTATTACATTGCATATTTTTAACTTCTACCTCAAAGCCCGATAGAAGGCTATCAGCAGTTTCGGTCAGCCCGCCTTGGCGAAGCACTTTCAATCACCGCACTCATAATAGTGTGGTGTTCTTCTCGATGGAAGCGCTCAGCGCCCAACAAATTGCCCGCGCCCGGTTGACGGAAGCCGCCGGCGCCACGGTCTTGCCCTTCGCTCGAGGCCGCTGCCGACTCGAACCATCGCTGGGTTCTGATATGGAGTCCCGCGAAAGTCCGGAGGACGCTTTGTGGCGCCCGAGCCTCCTCCCGATGGGTCCTTCTGGGATCCCACCTCGCATCCTCCTGTCGCGAGGGGTGGAGGCGGTCGGATGGAGTCTACATCCGACGGAGCAACGACCCGCTGATGAAGCGGGAGATCATCACCGCCGGACTACAGCAGCATGCGGCATTAGAATGACACTATGTGACGCAGAAAAAGAAATTATAAATCATTCAGAACTGGATACTTACGATCTCGCCGAGGCCTGGCCCTTGAAGGCCATTCTTCCTCGCCAACGTTGATGTTGGCGGAGCTGTCCGGGAATAGTCCTTCCTCTGACCCTTCGCCTCCCCCCCGGGAAGCCTTCCTTCCTCTCCTCCTCTGGAGAGAGTCCTTCTCCTCCTCGCTTCGGGAGGAGTCCGCCCGAGTCGCTCGACACTGAAAACGGAACTCTTTCGAGCACCCGTGGCCTCCTTCTTGGTTTTTCTCCGCACCACGGCGGTGCCGGAACCAGCAGGCTCGCTAGACGAGCGCTTCATCGATTTTTCGCATAGGAGCCGGGCAGATAATCTGCTCCGCCTTTCCTCATCCAGTCCCGCAAAGGAAAAGGGAAATTAAAACCCGCGATAGAGTCAAACTATGAAAAGCAAGTGTCCCGTAGGGGTAGAATCACTTACCTCGTTATTTGGCCAGAGAGCTAAACCGCGATCTTCGCCATGGATGCGGGGCTTGGCGCCTTGAACAGCACCTCCAAGCGCCTTCAGACGTCGTGTCAAGAGCCCGCCAGCGCCTGGTGCTGTTCCGGATCGAACTCCCACAGATTGAATGCCCGCTTGGCATGGGAGAATCCGCGACGAGCATGACTTGACCACGTTAACCAGCCCGAGCTTCTTCACCAGCTTCGGATACAGCTTGAGTCCCGCAGCTCCTTCCAACTACCCCACAAAGAAGCCCTTCTTCTTCCAGGAGGTGAGCGTGGGGATACCAGATCTGAACTGGGGGCCGCCCATGTAGGGTCACGCTGCTCGGTGATATAGAACCACCCCGATTGCCACCCTTGACGGATTCCACGAAGGCCCCTTCAACTAAAGGACATTGGGCATCTTGCCCAACATGGCGCCCAAGACTCCGCTTGAGTGCCCTTCACTACCTTCAGCTTGACATTGAAGGTCTTGAGCCACAAGTCAAGTGGGGCTGGATGCAGAGGAAGGCCTCATACACCACGATAAACGCCGAGATGTTGAGGATGAAGTTCGCGCCAGATCATGGAAATCCAGGCCGAGTAGAACATGAGCCCTGGACAAAGGGGTGAAGTGGAAAGCCCAGTCCATGGAGGAAGTGGGGAAGAAAGACGACCTCTCATGGGGCCTGGTGGGATGAGCTGCCTCGTCGGGCAGCCGTGGCACGATGTCGCCGAGAGGTATCCGCGCCGCACAGTTGGCGATGTGCTCCTCTTAACGGTGGAGGCCAACCATTTACCTCCCGCCCGACATGATCGGAGAAGGTTGAGATGAGATGCGCGAACTTGGGCGCTGGAGCTCGAAAGCCGGAGATGGATAAGCAAAGGAGGAAGAAGGCGAGGTGAGAAGGTGAATCTTATCCCTTATATGGGCGGGCGGTCTACGCGCCCCCACCGCCTGGTAAAACTCGCTATCTCCCAAGCGCCACCATCAATGGCGCGTTGGGTTACCCACGTCTCGTATTGATGAGAATCCTCGATTAAGGGGAAACACGATCTCCGCTCGACAAGACGTGTTAAGGAAACCGCCGCTAAATGCGCTGAGGTGGTAAAGTAAAAACAATTCAGTAATGGCTTGGTAGTGGTGTGACGCCATGCCACAAAAACGTCACGGATTGAACTTGTGTATATATTATTCTCTACGGTGGAATGTGGAATTTATTTTGCAGAGCCGACACTATCCCGGTGTTCACAATCTTCTATCATTCGGAGGAGGAACCCGCCTTGCAATGCCAAGCAATATACGCCGGACTTATCGTCATTGAAGCCTGGTTCGTGGGCTACCGAGGAGTCCTCGATTAGGGGTGTCCGGATAGCCGGACTACCATCATCACCAACTATCATTGGCCGACTATCATCATCGACCGGACTCCAAGACTATGAAGATACAAGATTGAAGACTTCGCCCGTGTCCGGATGGGACTTTCTTGGCGTGGAAGGCAAGCTTGGCGATACGGATATGTAGATCTCCTACCATTGTAACCGACTCTATGTAACCCTAGCCCTCCGTGTCTATATAAACCGGATGGCTCTAGTCCGAGGACTCAAGAACAACAACCCTTACAATCATACCATAGGCTAGCTTCTAGGTTTAGCCTCCTTGATCTCGTGGTAGATCCACTCTTGTAAACATCCACAATATCAATATCAATCAAGCAGGACGTAGGGTTTTACCTCCATCAAGAGGGCCCAACCTGGGTAAAACATCGTGTCCCTTGTCTCCTGTTACCATCCGCCTAGACGCACAGTTCGGGACCCCCTACCCGAGATCCGCCGGTTTTGACACCGACACGTACTAAGCAAAATAAGATGCATAAAGGATAAACATCACATGCAATCAAAATATGTGACATGATATGGCCGTCATCATCTTGTGCCTTTGATCTCCATCTCCAAAGCACCATCATGATCTCCATCGTCACCAGCTTGACACCTTGATCTCCATCGTAGCATCGTTGTCATCTCGCTAACTATTGCTTCTACGACTATCGCTACCGCTTAGTGATAAAGTAAAGCAATTACATGGCGATTGCATTTCATACAATAAAGCAACAACCATAAGGCTCCTGCCAGTTGCCGATAACTTTTACAAAACATGATCATCTCATACAACAATTTATATCTCATCATGTCTTAACCATATCACATCACAAGATGCCCTGCAAAAACAAGTTAGATGTCCTCACTTGTTGTTGCAAGTTTTACGTGGCTGCTACGGGCTTCTAGTAAAACCGCTCTTACTTCACGCATCAAAACCACAATGATTTTTGTCAAGTGTGCTGTTTTAACCTTCAACAAGGACCGCCGAGTCAAACTCGATTCGACTAAATTTGGAGAAACAGACACCCGCCACCAATTGCAGCGGCACGAGGTAGAACCAGCCTCATGAACGCGGGTCATGTAATGTCGGTCCGCCACTTCATCCAACAATACCGCCAATCAAAGTAATACGCTGGTGGTAAGCAAGATGACTATTATCGCCACGACTCATTGTGTTCTACTCGCATATAACATCTACGCATAAACCGGCTCGATACCATCTGGGGAACGCAGTATTTCAAAAAAAATCCTACGATCACGCAAGATCTATCTAGGAGATGCATAGCAATGAGATGGGAGAGTTGTCGGTGTTATGGGAACGGGGGTCCCCCAGACTTGCCTGCCTACGGCCCACGGCGTGGCTCTGCAAGCGGGCCCATACAACCCATCTTCACCAACGCGAGGGGCAAGCCTCGCGAGGCAGACGACACAAGACCTCCTCGGGAGCGGCCTCACCAGGCTGGCTCGCGAGGGGCGGAGAAATCAAGGCAAGGCAAACCTCGCGAGGTTCCAGTGACGTGAGCCATGACGGACGAGACCAGGCGGGCGACAGACGGGCGCCAGCGCGCACAGGTCCTTGCTTCCTTTTTGGTGCTAAGGGGGCAAGCGCAGGCGAGGAGTACCGAGGCGTCAGGCAAAGGTTTCCACATCGGTGCAACGAGACCAAGACCAGCAGAACGGTAGGACGGAGGTCACCGTGGAGCCCAAAACGGCATCACCACCAGAGCCTTTGGCAAAGTAACACTACTTTTGTCGATAAGCTGCACTAGATGTCCCTTTCAAATTGGTTGCTAGGGATCCTTCCCGCCAATATTTGGGAAGAGGATCGGGCCTCTATAAATAGGACTAGCCACCACCATAGGAGGCAACTAATTCAGATCATCCTCACCTCAAGTTCACTCAAGCACAAGAACACTCTCCTCGTGGATGTTGTTCTTCCCTTGTACTGTTTCATCCCTCGCCCAAGAGGCAATCCTCCACCACCACACTGGATTAGGGTATTACTATTGGGGAACGCAGAAAATAAAAATTTCTATGGTTTCACCAAGATCAATCTATGAGTTCATCTAGCAACGAGAGAGAGGAGTGCATCTACATACCTTGTAGATCATGAGCGTAAAGCGCTCAAGAGAACGGGGTTGAGGGAGTCGCACTGCCGTGATCCAAATCACCGATGATCCTAGTGCTGAATCTAACAACACCTCCGCTGCTCAACACACGCACGGTTGGGGAAGACGCTCCTCCTTCTTGATCCAGCAAGGGGAAGGAGAGGTTGATGAAGATCCAGCAAAGACGACGGCGTGGTGGTGGATGCAAAGAGCGATCTCGGCAGGCTTTCGCCAAGCTGCCCGCGAGAGGGAGAGGTGCAAGGGGAGAGGGAGGCGCCAAGAGCATGGGTGCAGCTGCCCTCCCTCCCCTTGAGATACCTGGTGCACCTTTATAGTCACCCAGCATTGCCAGACGCTTGGCACACCCAAAGCACTCCTACGGTATCCGGGAGGTTCACAATCTCATGGTCTAAGGAAATGATACTTGACATTTGGAAAAGCTCTAGCTAAACTAAACACACGATCTTTTGAGCTATGCTTAGGATTGTTCTGTCCATCACATCATTCTCCTAATGATGTGATCCTGCTATCAATGACATCCAATGCCCATAGTCAGCAAACCATGACTATCTGCTGATCAACGAGCTAGTCAACTAGAGGCTTACTAGGGACATGTTTGGTCTATGTATTCACACATGTATTACGATTTCCTGATAACACAATTATAGCATGAATAATAGACTATTATCATGAACAAAGAAATATAATAATAACCATTTTATTATTGCCTCTTGGGCATATTTCCAATAGTCTCCCACTTGCACTAGAGTCAATCGCCTTGTTACATTGTGATGAATCTAACACCCATAGAGTTCTAGTGTTGATCATGTTTTACCCTAGGGAGAGGTTTAGTCAACGGATCTGCCACATTCAGGTCCGTATGTACTTTACAAATATCTATGTCTCCATCTTGAACATTTTCATTAATGGAGTTGAAGCGACGCTTGATGTGCCTCGGTCTTCTTGTAAACCCGGCTCCTTGGCAAGTGCAATAGCTCCCGTGTTGTCACGTAAGAGTTTGATCGGCCCGACGCATTGGGTATGACTCTAGGTCGGTGATGAACTCCTTCACCCAGATTGCTTCATGCGCTGCCTCCGAGGCTGCCATGTACTCGCTTCACATGTAGATCCTCCACGACGCTTTGCTTGCAATCGCACTCGCCTATCGCCCCACCATTCAAAATATACACGATCCGGTTTGTGACTTAGAGTCATTCAGACTGTGTCGGCTTAAGGCCGACGTAACCCTTTACGACCATCTCTTCACACCTCCATACACGAAATATGTCCTTAGTCCTTTCGTGTACTTCAGATATTCTTGACCGCTGTCCACTGCTCCTTGCCGGATTACTTTGGTACCTTCCTACCAAATTTACGCAAGGTTTACATCAGGTCCGGTACACAAAGATGGCATACATAATAGATCCTATGGCTGAGGCATAGGGATGACCTCATTTCTTCTTTATCTTCTGTCGTGGTCGGGCATTGAGCCGAGCTCAATCTCACACCTTGCAATATGTGCAAGAACCCTTTCTTGACTGATCCATATTGAACTTCTTCAATATCTTATCAAGGTATGTGCTTTGTGAAAGACCTATGAGGCGCCTTGATCTATCCCTATAGATCTTGATGCCTAATATGTAGGCAGCTTTCCAAGGTCCTTCATTGAAAACACTTATTCAAGTAGGCCTTTACGCTGTCCAAAAGTTCTATATCATTTCCCATCAAAAGTATGTCATCTACATATAATATGAGAAATGCCACAGAGCTCCCACTCACTTTCTTGTAAGCTTGTGCTTCTCCATGAGTCTCAAGATAAACCCAAACGCTTTCATCATTGATAAAGTCATGTACCTAGGTAGGGTCATGAACCTGTCCAAGAACCTCCCAAGGACATCTCTTGAAGAAAACACCTTCAACGACCGAAGGATTCCATTCGACGGACCAAGACACTGACCACCATCCAACCACTCGACCGCCAAGATCTACAATACCGCACGCAAACGGTCGGTCATTATGGCTTTATGGTCATCATAGTGTTTTTATGGGCGCACAAGAACTCCTCTCTTAACGCATCTTAATCCCTACATAACCGAGGGCGGAGGGTCCGCGAACTCTATATAAGCCACCCTCCTCAAAGGTAAAGGGTTCGCACTGTAACTCTTACGCGATATAATACAATGACCGCCCTGCCCGAGACGAGGGCTGTTACTCTCCGAGAAGGGCCTAAACTCGTAAACATCTTGCATATACAACTACCCATAGCTAGGATCTTGCCTCCATACCTACCCCCATTCTACCTGCCGACTTAGAACCACGACAGCTTGGCGCCCACCATGGGGCAGGTGTCTAGCGACTTGTTGGAGAAGTTGCAGTTTTTCCGATCCCATTCATCATGGTTTCTGTGGAGTTTTGGTCGAGGGCCGAGATCCGCCTCGTGCGCCACGCTCATCGCCGACGACTCCGCTTGGTTGTAGGAGGCTCCACTGACGCCGACGACTCGTCTCACGGGCAACACACTTTCGCTGCAAGGCCACAAGGCCCTCTCAAGGCGGTAGCCGCCGACCCAAGATCGGTCGGGTTTCAGGCCGCCCTCCCTCCCAGGGCCTCCCTGGTGCAAGCGCCCGGCCGGTCGAGGCTTCAATGGTGGGTGAGGCACGCGTGGGCCCGCCACGGCCACCCCGCAAGTCACGTTAATCGAGCCCGACGAATCTCTCTACGCCCTGCTTGATCTCGCTGACCGGCTCGCAGAGACCAGATCCGAAAAGGATAGCAGTGATCCAACGGCGAGGTTCTGATGGTCGACGGACCACGCAATCCTCCTGGTTTCAAGCACCAACGGGCGCTAGGCGGAGGCGAGCCGCGCAGCTCACGAAGAGTACCAACCCGAGCCCCTCACTTCGCTGCAGAGGGAGGAGCTTCGCCGAACATGGATGCGCTTCACACTCCTATCGCAGAAACCCCCGAGGTCTGCGTGGTTTTAGAAGATGCGCTGCTTGGCTAATCTTATTGAGCGCACTGACCGAAAATTTCAGCGAGTGCTCGATTTAACGAGCGCAATAACGGGTCTTGTCGCCCACCGACGCCAACTCTTTCCACAACCGACTCAGTATACCGAACTCCCATTCAGAATCTAGCAGTTGCAGCCCGTGATAGCAGAGTCCATTCAGCCTTCCCAATGGAGGTCAAGCAGAGGCTTACTCTAGATCGAGATTTGCTCCGGTAGCAGGAGATCAAAATTCAGTCAGATCGCAACACTAACAGATTCACAAAGCAGATCCGTCGCCATGCTAATACAGCTCACCGGCACATGGCCCAAGATCGCCCCCGAGGCATGAGGGACATGGAGGCCGCGTGATCAAGTATGAGGACCAATTCGATTGTAGGATCGACGCCGAGTGCCCACTCCTCCCCAAGGGGTGGGTCATATGCGCCGACAAAGAAGATGATGCACCCCAAAGACAAGGTTGGGCGAAGGATTCCAATGACCCTGTGGAACCAGGCTTTGATGCGAGATCCATCATCGTTCAAGGCTTGGTCGACAGGAACAGAGCTCACCGAGAAGGCCATGACAGAAATGCACCCACCAGCAGCAGAGTACACATCTCAGGACCAGAGTGTTTTAGCAGAGCCATCAGAGCCACGGTGATTCCTCCCAACTTCAGGTTGGCGACTAGAGTCAGTAAGTTCACCGGTGAGTCCAAGCCGGATACCTGGCTTGAGGACTACCGAGTGGCTGTTCAGATTGGCGGCAACGATGAAGTGGCCATGAATCACCTGCCTCTTATGTTAGAGGGCTCGGCCAGAGCATGGTTGAATCAGTTAGCACCCAGCAGCATTTACACTTGGGAAGATCTTGCCCGAGTGTTTGTCAGGACATTTGAAGGAACTTGTAAACGGCCAGCAGGATTAACAGAGTTGTAGTCGTGTGTGCAGAAGTCAAATGAAAATCTGAGGGATTACATCCAGAGATGGATCACTTTGCACCACACAGTAGAGAATGTATCTGATCATCAGGCAGTCTGTGCCTTCAAGGAAGGCGCTAAGAACAGAGAGTTGAGTCTGAAATTCGGTCGGACCGGAGACATGACCCTGAGTCGAATGATGGAGATTGCCACCAAATACGCCAATGGTGAAGAAGAGGATCGGCCCGGAGTGGCAAGTACAAGTCAGCCGCTAATGAAACCGGGAGGGAACTCCACCGAAAATGTAGGAAAGTCGAGCCAGCTGCTCCGGAGAAGCCTTGCCGTGACTCCGGAAAGTTCAAGGGGAAATCCAAGGGCCTTGGAACCCCAAGAAAGTGAAAGACCAAGATGGAAATGATGTGTTGGACTTGCCATGTCACATTCACACGAAGAAAGATGAAGAGGGTAAACTCATTTACCCAAAGCATACCACTCGACAAAGGTCGGTTTGATTCAGCTGCCCAGGAAGCAGCCCAAGGACAAGGAGAAGGAGTCATACAAAGTTGAGGACAAGGAAGATAGTGACGGAGGATACCCCTGTGTCAATTCCACTGATGATTTTTGCCGACGTTGAGCAAAAGTCGATTGAAAGTTATCAACCGAGAAGTGAATATGGTCGCCCGGCGACACCCGCTTATCTGAAATGGTCGCAGACCGCCATCACGCTCGATCACCGATCACCAACACACATAGCCACCCCCGGGAGGCAAGCTGCAGGAGTCGACCCACCGTCAAGGCACTCGACTAACTAAGGGTTTGATGGATGGCGGCAGTGGCCTCGAACATACCGTATGCGAGACGCTGAAAGGATGGGCATTCCGATGTCCGCACTCAAGACCAAAGAACATGAGCTTCCATGGAGTCATTCCCGAAAGAAGGCTGAGTCACCCGCCAAATTGCTCTCGATGTGGTTTTTGGTGACTACAAGAATTTTTGTAAGGAAAAGTTGACCTTGAGGTCATGGATTTCCGTGAGCGCTTATCACGCTTATCCCGGGAGGCCGATATATGCTGCTTCATGGCTCGACCATGTTATGTGTACCTCAAACTCAAGATGCCAGGTCCCAAAGGTGTGATCACCGCCACCGCAATCGGAAGAAAGCAGAAGAGTGTTTTCAAAGGCTCTAAGATCGCTGATGCTCGATGGGTGGTAGAGTTGCAAGAGTACCGTAAAACTGCAGACCCGAAAGTGATTTGTTGCAGCCAAGAAGCCCGCCACGAAGTCAGCATTTCAGCCGTCCGGGAGACGAAACCGATTCATATTCATCCGACTGATCCCAATGCTGTTCGACTCACCTCTCAACAACACTCGACTCCAAATAGGAAGAAGCGCCATCCAGCTTCCTCCCGGAGAACTGGGACATCTTTGCATGGAAGCTCGCCGACATGCCGGGTGTTCCTGTGGAGCTGGCTGAGCACCGCTCATGAAGTCGACTCAAAAGTCAAACCTGTCAAAGAACATCTTGACGGTCCGCCGCCTAGAAGAGAAAGGCCATAGGCGAGGAGGTGGCTCGCTCTTAGCAGCAGAGTTTATCCGAGCGATTTACCACCCGAGTGGCTCGCTAATGTTGTCATGGTCCCTAAGAAGGACAAATCACTTCGATGTGCATCGACTTCAACATATCAATCGGCCTGCCCGAAGATCATTTTCTCTCCCCGCGATCGACCAAATAGTCGACTCGACCGTGGATGTGAACGGTTGTATTTTTAGACGCCTATTCCGGTACCATCGATCCGCTCAGATGGACCCGACGAGATCAAAACAGCTTTCATCACTCCATTCGGTGCTTCGTTATGTCACCATGCCATTCAGCCTCAAGAATGCCGGGCCACGCTCATGAGGATGATTCAAAAGTGTTTGCTCACCAAATCAGTCGGAATGTGGAAGCATACATGGATGATATTATGGTCAAGTCACGGAAAGGTTCCACCTGTTGACCGACCTGCTGAAACATTTGCCAATCTCAGAGGCATGATATCGCTTAATCCATCAAAGTGCACATTCGAGTTCCGGCAGAAAGTTACTCGGTTTTCGCTTCCGAACGAGGAATCGATGCCAACCCGTAAAAAGTTGGCACTATATCTCAATGAAACGCCATGTGCGCAGCACGGCGTCCGAAGCTTTATCGATGCTTGGCCGCTTAAGTCGATTCATCTCGCCGTGAAAAGGCATTGCCTCTTTACCGATCGATGAAGAAGTCGACAAGTTCGAATGGACTCGGTCGATGCAGCGCTTGCAGAGCTCAAAACTCGCCTCCACTCCAGCCGGTGCTTGCTGCTCCAATCAGCAAGGAGCCGCTGTCGCTTTACATTGCAGCCACAGGACAAGTCGCCAAGACAAAGATTTACTACGAAAGTGGGAAGAGGAAGGAAAGGCCTTCAAAGTTCAAAGGCCCAAGTATATTATCTTTCAAGTATTGACCCCATCAAAGCAAAGATACCTCATTATCAAGCTTGTTTATGGATTTATATGACCGCCAAGAAGGTTGCTCATTACTTCCGATCATTCCATTACAATGCCGCCGACGCCCCATTATCAGAGATTCTCGCACAACAGAGATGCAACCGGTCGAGTGGCGAATGGGCGATTGAACTCCTTCCCTTGATATCAAGTTTGAGGCAAAGAAAGCCATCAAGTCCCAAGGAATAGCAGATTTCATCGCCGAAAGTGGATAGAACAACAGCTTGCTGAATCAAGTTCGCCGAGCACCGGACCATGTTCTTTGATGGTTCCAAGATGCTAAATGGTTCGTCGTGGGGTAGTATTGGTTTCTCAAGGAGATAAGCTCGATATGTGCTCCAGATTCACTTTGATTCTTCCAACAATGAAGCGTAATACTAAGCACTGCTTGTATGGGTCGATGGCTATTTCACTCGGCGTCCCGCCTCATGGTTTATGGTGACTCAAATCTAGTGGTTAATCAGTGATGAAGGAGTGGACGTCAAGTCCGCCATGACTGTTAATGCAATGCAGGAGGAAGCTAGAGAAGAAGTTTGAGGGGTTAGAGCTTCATCATATACCCCGATCGAAAAATCAAGTTGCCGATGATTTGGCAAAATAGGGTCCAAGAGGGAAGCCATTCCCAGTGATGTGTTTTTGGAGCACATCCACACACCGTCGATTCAAGAGGATCCTTTCACTGAAGAAGCACCACAGCCAAAAAGTGCCACTGATCCGACTGAAGTTGAGGTCCCAGCTATGGTCGACCTGATCATGGAAGTCGTGGTCATCACTCCCGACTGGACAGTGTCGTACATCGCGTATATTCTGAGGAAAGAACTCCAAGAGAACGAGGAAGAGGCTCGACAGATCATCCGCCGATCCAAGGCCTTTACTGTGATCAAGGGACAGTTGTACAGAGAAAGCGCGACCGGTGTCGGCCAGAAATGCATAACACCAGAAGGAGGTCAGATAATTCTTGATGATATCCACTTCGGGACCTGTGGTCATCATGCGTCCTCTCGGACCATTGTGGCTCAAGCATACCGAGCGGGATTTTACTGGCCAAAAGCAAATGAAATGGCAAAGGAAATAGTCGACAAGTGTGAAGGCTGTCATTCTATTGCAATATGTCACACAAACCCGCCCAAAGATTGAAGAACATTCCAATCGTATGGCCTTTTGCTGTTTGGGGTTGGATATGATTGGACCATCGAGAACCAAGTGGCGGTTTCACCTATTTGCTAGTAGCAATGACAAGTTTACGGCGGATCAAGCTAAACCTATCAAGAACCTCGATGCGTAATCGCTATCGCTTCATCGAGAGTTGATATTCAGATATGGAGTTCGCATAGCATCATCACCGATAATGGGTCAAACTTCGATTCCAACAAGTTCAAAGCCTTTTGCGCCTCGTGGCACGCGAGTCGACTATGCTTCAGCTTGCTCAGCCCCACCGAATGGACAAGGTAACGAGCAAATGGTCTAATTCTCAAAGGATCAAACCTCGGCCGATGCGCTGATCTCAAGCATGCAGCAGAGCGTGGGTCGACGAACTTCCGCCGGTTCTTTGGGGATTGAGGACCACTCCTAATCGGTCGATCGAGAACTCGATTCTTTCCGTCTATGGGGCTGAAGCAGTTCTGCCGAGTGACCTGCTTCACAATGCACCCCGAGTCGAACTCTACTCTGAAGATGAAGCGGAGCAAGCCCGACAAGATGCAGTCGACCTCCTTGAAGAGGAGAGAGAGATGGCCCTGATCCGCTCGACCATCTATCAGCAGGACTTGCGTCGATTCCATGCTAGACATGTGAAGAGTCAAATCTTTCAAGAAGGGGACTTAGTCCTCCGAGTGGATCAACAGAAACCACACAAGCTCGCTCCCACTTGGGAAGGTCCCTTCATCATCACCAGAGTTCTCCACAATGGAGCTTACCATCTTTACAACGCCGATCGCTGATTGATGAGCCTCGAGCTTGAATGCGGAGTTGCTCCGCCTTTTACACTTAAGCACTCACCGGGTGAGATGTAATAAAAGTACTCTGTAGTTTGTTTATCAAAGACAAGAATGTTATAATTTTCCCAGTGATTGTTATTACTTTTTTTTTACATAAGAAATTTCTGGGTGGCTTAGCCGCGAACCGCTTTACTTAAGTTTGTAAAAAAAATCCCTGCCGAGTGGAGAGCCAGCCTCCCACTCTGGGGCTTAGCTGCGAATCTGCTTTCGCCTAAGTATCTGAATCCCACCGAGTGGTGAGCCAGCCTCCCACTCGGGGGTTTAGCCAGAGTCCAAGTACTCGCTTAAGTTTGAAAATCCTCCCGAGTGAGGAGCCAGCCTCCCACTGAGGCTTAGCTGCAGTCCAAGTACTCGCCTAAGTGTCTAAAATCCCATCGAGTGGTGAGCCAGCCTCCCACTGGGGCTTAGCTGCAGTCCAAGTACTCGCCTAAGTTTGAAAATCCTACCAAGTGAGGAGCCAGCCTCCCACTGGGGCTTAGCTGCAGTCCAAGCACTCGCCTAAGTATTTAATACAATGTGCGCTGCAAGGACGACGAGGTACAGGTCGACCTGCCTCCCCTTCAGAGCTACGACACAAAAATCCTCCTGAGGCTTAGCTGCAGTCCAAGATTTGCCTAAGTTTGAAAAATCCTACCAAGTGGAGAGCAACCTCCCACTGGGGCTTAGCAAGAATCCAAGACTCGCCTAAGTTTGAAAATCCCACCGAGTGGAGAGCAAACCTCCCACTGGGGCTTAGCAGAGTCCAAGACTCACTAAGTTTGAAAATCCCACCGAGTGGAGAGCAACCTCCCACTGGGGCTTAGCAAAGAGTCCAAGACTACTAAGTTTGAAAATCCCACCGAGTGGAGAGCAACCTCCCACTGGGGCTTAGCAGCAGTCCAAGATCGCCTAAGTTTGAAATCCCACCGAGTGGAGAGCTAACCTCTCACTGGGGCTTAGCTGCAAGACAAGACTACTAAGTATCCGAAAATCCTACCGAGTGGAGAGCAACCCTCCCGCTCGGGGGCTTAGCTGCAGTCCAGTACTCGCCTAAGTATCCGAAAATCCTACCGAGTGGAGAGCAACCCCACTCGGAGGCTTAGCTGCAGACAGTACTCGCCTAAGTACGAAATCCATTCCAATCCGCAAGGACGACGAGGTGCAGGTCGACTGTTACCTTCTCCTTTGCAGCTGCGCCACAAGTACAACGTGCGCTCCATCCCAATCCGCAAGGACGACGAGGTGCAGGTCGACTGCTACCTTCTCCTTCGGAGCTGCGCCACAAGTACAACGTCCACTCCATCCCGATCCGCAAGGACGACGAGGTGCAGGTCGACTGTTACCTTCTCTCTGGAGATCGCGCCATAAGTACAATCCAACTCCATCCCCGACCGCAAGAACAACGTAAGTGTAGGTCGACTCGATTTTCCACCTCGTAGCTGCATCTCAAGCATCGAAGCATAATCCGAGTGAAGAACAAAGTTCACTCAAGGCAAACAAAAGCATATTTCAATGATAAGTAAGTTCGATAACATCCTACGGATGCGTATACCCAGTGCCTCAAGCCTATTAAAGTTTATCGGTTACAAGATCACTCGGCATTCCGAGGCAAATTTAAGACGAATCATAGAAGTGTTTTACTCCTTAGGTGGAGGACTGGAAGGCGCGACAAACTGGTCCAGGTCAATCCCATCAGCGATCCGGGTGGTAGCACCAATGAAGGTCTCCATGAAAGATCGGAAGTTGTATTTCTTGGTATTGGCAAATTTGATGGACGCCAGCCTTTCCTCTCGCGCCTCCTTGCAGTGAAGGTGGACTAGAGACAGAGCAACATCGGCACCGCATCTGGCAGAAGACTTTTTCCATTCCTGCACTCGACTTGGAACGTCATTCAGTCGAGTCATTAAAGACTTGAGGTCATTTTGAAGTGTTTTGCCCAGCCAGAGTGTCGAGTCAATCCGCGACACCACAACCTTCAGTCGAGCGAGGTAGTCCACCACAAAGAATAAGCGAGACTCCAATGGAGCACATTCATGGCGGCTTCATCCTTCACGGAGAGTTAATGGGGTCCGTGCTTGTCTCCACTGACTAGTCTCTTCCTCAAGTTCGGCTGCACTCGCAAACACAACTCGAAGTTCAAGCTAATGGTTCTATGATGAGTCGCTGATAACAAGTCAATCGGATAAGAGGAATTACCTTCAAGCATAAGGAATAACTTCGGCAAGCCCTCCCGATAAGCCTCTAAATCATTCCTCTTCCCCGCCAGCCGCCAAACTTTGTCGATCAGCTTATCTTATCGCTCTTCACCGGCTAACCTCCTTGTTGGCCGCTTCGAGAGCAGCTTTCAGATTGACGCTTCTTCTTCAAGTTTTCCGACTAAAGACAGCTTTTCTTCCACGAGCTTGGTTTTGTTCAAAGCCGCTTTCGCCGCAAGGTCATGATCCTTCTTCTTCGAGCTTCCTCCATTTTGTCTCGCAAAATGACAAGGAGATCGAATTACGGCGACGTAAACACAAAGACAGTCACAAGTTCTCACCAACCATACCTTTTGCTTCGCCTCTCGCCTTCGCAAGTTCTCCGAGCAAGCTTCAAGTCAAGGTTGAGCTGGATCTGCTTGTTTTCCAATTCAAGATAGCGAGCCACAAGCTCACAGGATTTCGCAAGAATCAATCGACACACATCAAAGATAAGTTACTTCGAGTGACTAAGAAAAATCATTATGCTTTCTAAGACTACAACCGAATCAAAATATTCGACAAGAGTCTGGATTACACCTGGGTGCACTTAGCGTGCCCCCACCGGTCTTATCTGACTCGGTTCGATCAACGAACCAAAGAGACAAAAAGAGTTCTTCAGACTACGGCCGATCGCCAGCAGTCCACCATAGTCTCGGGACTACACTCCAATGGGTGCACCCAGCGTTCCCCACCGGGTTTCAAGATTCCATTCGACATGGTCCCACCAGCACCGAGTGAAGAAGTTATCAAAGAAATATAAGGATAAAGACTATGGTCGATCGCCAGCCAGCCCACCATAGTCTCGGGATTACACCCAAGGTGCACTCAGCATGCCCCCACCAGTCCAAAAATTCAGCAACACCCAAAGGTGTACAGATGCTAAGATCTTCGTAAAGAAGAGTTTTTAGGTAGCATATCCTAACAGTAACAAGCGGTGATCGACTAACCTCGACGTTACTCAAGAGCTGAGTCAAGGCCATAGGTCACTCGCTGGTCTCCTGACCACCTTCACTTGCTCCATCATGATCCTCATCCATGATAGCTTCCTTGGCAGCACCCACTTGATCCTCTCGACGTGGTGTGTGGCTAAAGGGAGGGCGGATCAGCAGTCGAAGATGAAGGCCGGATACTGCCAGCCGCACGGCGAAGACACGGAAGTCCGAGTGGTGTTGCCACCTCATGAACCAGCACCTCGTGCAATCGATGCAACCTAAGCAGCCTTGCTTAAGAGCGCCTTCTTAGTCCTCCTCCGCTAACGGCGCCTCATCATCATCATCGTGGAGATCAATGACATGAGGAGGGACTACAGAAAGATTCAAAGTTAAAACGGAAATCCAATCGACCAAAAGCGTAAATTACAGCGATCATACCAAGGTTAGAGGTAACAACATCTTCCATCTCCCGGTTCGCTCCCGACCGAGGTCTCGGAGGTGGCAGCGCCGCAGATTTCAGAAATCGCTGATCACCAACAAGTCGACTAAAAGTATGTCCACGCTGAACAAGAAAGCACAAGTTCTCGCAGACTCTGAAATAGTGGGGATAGCCATCTTCATCTTGGGCAAACCTTTGTAGGCTTTGACGGCGCCGCCGGGTTGCTTCAGCGCTTTTTCACCGGCGCCGAAAGGTCGTCCGAGGACGTTGGCCGATCGCCGACATGCGCGATGGCCTTGCCGTGTCGACTAAGGGGTCATGGGTGAGCTTGACCGCTTTTCCATGCGAGGAGGGTCGACTTCTTCCTCCTCCTCCTCCTCCTCCTTCGCCGAGCTGTCGCCATCTTCATCCTCCACGCCGATTGCCATTTCTCCCGGCTTTCACCTCCGCCTCCCTTCCTCCTCCTCAATCGGTTCTTGCGCCTGCTGGGCATCGCTACTCAAGGTGACCCGAAGACGACAAACAAGACAAAAGTCAATCGACCGATTTGAAGCAAAAAGATGGAGAAAACAGGATAACAATCAAAGATGCAGGAATGGACCTTGTCTACTTCAGAGGATCTGGTCGAGTGGAGGATCCTCCCGCCCCTCGAGGGTTGTCCTTGTTTCGTGATGCCCCAAGACAGCTTCCAAAGATGGCATCCTCGATCTCCTCCGGTGGATCCGAGTGGTGTCCTCTGCCGAGTACAACCACATTGATGGTCTCGGCTTGAAGCGGCCGGATGCGCCGTCAAGGAAGACCTCCAAGAGATCCATGTCACCACCTCGCCTCGAATGAGCTGGACAACCTGCTCGACCAACACCTTCACCGCGCCTTCTCTTTCGGGATCACTTTCAAAGAAGATGGTTTGCTCACTCTGGTCCATGGAAAACGAGGAGTCCAATGATCGCTCGGCGCTATTGGTCCTTGTAGTAGAACCAAGTCGATCGCCATCCACGGACCGACTCGGTAAGATCATGGCCGGAAAAGAGCTTTTTCCTCTCATTTGGACCCCAAGACCCCACACATCTGAATCACTTGAGTTCTCTCGCACACTGGATTGGCCTTTTTCACCGCTTGGGAGCGATAAGTGAAATGTGCTTGAAAAGGCCCCAATGAGGCCGGGCAACCCAAGAAATTCTCACACACGGACACAAAAGCAGCAAGATAGACGATGGAGTTGGGAGTGAAGTGGTGAAGTTGTGCCCCAAAGAAGTTCAGAAATCCTCAAAGAAAGGGTGAGGCGGCAGAGAAAACCCACGGCCGACATGGTGGCCAAGAGAACGCACTCACCCTCCAAAGGTTGTGGCGCCCACTCCTTCCCCGGAGCCGCATTGCTCCATGGAGGATCCGCCCTTCATTGGCCATGTCGCCGAGATCCTTCGCTGATCGTCGAGTGGATCCACGCCTCGATCCAGATCGCAGCAAGCCGCCTCGACGAAGATCTGCCCTGACCGGTCGCTTCTTCCTTTCGCCGCTTTCTTCGCCCACTCCAAAGCCGCCATCTTTCCTTCACCATTGTCGCCGCAAAACATGCACGTAAACAGTGGCACCGAGGTGGAATCTCTTGTGGCGGATGAATCTGAGGAAGGAAGGAGGAAAGGGGAACGACTGCTCAAAAACCCCGTCCAGGCCTTATATGAGGTTGCTTCCGAGGATCGATCGGTAGGCCCAGCGATCCTGTCAAATCTCAAGCAACAATGCTGGCCATACGGGCGTATAAAAAGGTGGAGCGAAGATCGAGGCGCCCTGCCTTATCCCGCCTGGACATCGCAGCTCTCTCTTGTCCCGCCTGCTTCCCAAAATTGATCCGCTAACTCACTACAGCAGAGCAAATCGTCGATGTAAGATTCCGCCATGTCACTCGGAGTTCACCAAGTACAAAAACACACTCGGCAGATACAAAGAATGGATTAAGGCGACTGAAAAGAAGTTGAAGCCGCCACCTGCTTATTGATCCAGACAAGACGTGTTCATCACACAAAAAGTGGGTCGGAAGAGTTCTCAACCTCAACCACTCAAACCTCGATCCATTCGGGGCTATCGATGAAGTCATGTACCTAGGGTAGGGTCATGAACCTGTCCAAGACACCTCCCAAGGACATCTCTTGAAGAAAACACCTTTCACCGACCCGAAGGATTCCACTGACGGACCAAGACACTCGACAACCATCCAACCACTGACCGCCAAGATCTACAAACACCAAGACGCAAACGGTCGGTCATTAAGTGGCTTTTACGGTCATCATAGCGCTTTTATGTGGGCGCATTAGTAACTCCTCTTAATGTACCTTAATCCCTACATAATCGAGGGGCGGAGGGGTCCGCTAACTCTATATAAGCCACCCTCCTCAAAGGTAAAGAGTTCGCACTCCGTAACTCATACGCATATAATATAGCCGACCGCCTCCGGCTCGAGACGAGGGCTGTTACTTCTCCGAGAAGGGCCTGAACTCGTAAACATCTTGCGTATACAACTACTCCATAGCTAGGATCTTGCCTCTCCATACCTACCCCCATTCTACTGTCAGACTTAGAACCACGACAATCATATCATCAAAGCGAATGTTCCAACTCCGAGATGCTTGCACCAGCCCATAAATGGATCGCTGGAGCTTGCATACCTTGTTAGCATTCTCAGGGTCGACAAAACCTTCCGGCTGCATCATATATAGTTCTTCCTTAAGATGGCCGTTAAGGAATGCCGTTTTGACGTCCATTTGCCATATCTCATAATCATAGTATTCGGCAATTGCTAACATGATTCGGACGGACTTTAGCTTCGCTATGGGAGAGAATGTCTCATCGTAGTCAACCCCTTAAACTTGTCGATAACCCTTAGCGACAAGTCGAGCTTTATAGATGGTAACATTACCATCTCATGTCCGCCTTCTTCTTAAAGATCCATTTGTTTTCTATCGTCACGATCATCGGCAAGTCTCACAAAGTCCATACTTCGCTTTCATACATGGATCCTATCTCGATTGCATGGCTTCAAGCCATTTGTTGGAATCTGGGCCCGCCATCGCTTCTTCATAGTTCAAGGTTCACCGTTGTTCAACAACATGATTTCTAGGACAGGGTTGCCATACCACTTTGGTGTGGAACGGTCCTCGTGGACCCAACGGTTCAAGAGTAACTTGATCCAAGTACCTTGATCATCATCATCATTAACTTCCTCTTCGCTTGGTGCTAGCACCACAGAACATCTTCCGAGCTGCGCTTACTCACCTGTTCAAGAGGTAGTACTTCATCAAGTTCCACTTTCCTCCCACTTACTTTCTCGAGAGAAACTCTTTCTCCGTAAAGGACCCGCTTGGAAACGAAGATCTTGCCTTCAGATTCGAGGTAGAAGATATACCCAATGGTTTCCTTAGGGTATCCTATGAAGACGATTTTTCCGACTTGGGTTCGAGCCAAGTTGAAGTTTCTTGACATAAGCATCGATCCCCAAACTTTTAGAAACGATAGCTTAGGTTTCTTCCCAAACCATAATTCATACGGTGTCGCCTCAACGGATTTAGACGGTGCCCTATTTAAAGTGAATGTAGCTGTCTCTAGAGCGATCCCCAAAAGATAGCGGTAAATTGGTAAGAGACATCATAGATCGCACCATATCCAATAAAGTGCGACACGACGCTCGACACACCGTTATTACCGAGGTGTTCCAGCGGCGTGAGTTGTGAAACGATTCCACATTTCGCTAATGCGTAATAAATTCATGACTTAAATATTTTCCTCCATGATATGATCGAAGAACTTTATCTTTCAATCACGTTGATTCTCCGCCTCATCCTGAAATTCCTTGAACTTTTCAAAGGTCTCGACTTGTGTTTCATCAAGTAGACATACCCATATCTACTCAAGTCGCCGCTGAGAGTTAGAACATAATGATATCCTCCATGAAGCCTCAACGCCATTGGACCGCATACATCAAGATGTATGATTTCCAATAAGTTGGTTGCTCGCCCATTGTTCCGAGAACGGAGTCTTGGTCATTTTGCCCATGAGGCATGGTTCGCATGTGTCAAATGATTCATAATCTAGAGACTCTAAAAGTCCATCAGATGGAGTTTCTTCATGCGCTTGACACCAATGTGACCATAAGGCAAGTGCACAAGTATGTGGGACTATCGTATCAACTTTACATCTTTTGGTATTCACACTATGAATATGTGTAACATCACATTCGAGATTCATTAAGAATAAACCATCGACCATCGGGCATGACCATAAAACATATCTCTCATATAAATAGAACAACCATTATACTCGGATTTAAATGAGTAGACATCTCAGATTAAACGAGATCCAAATACAATGTTCATGCTCAAAGCTGGCACTAAATAACAATTATTGAGGTTTAAAACTAATCCCAGAGGTAAATGTAGAGGCAGCGTCGACGCGCATCACATCAACATTGGAACCATTCCCGACGCCGATCGTCACCTCGACTTTGCTGCCTCCGCTTATTCCGCAGCTCCCGCTTTGAGTTACAAATATGAGCAACGACACCGTATCAAATACCTGTGAGCTACTACGAGTATGGTAAGGTACACATCAATTACATGTATATCACATATACCTTTAGTTTTGCCGACCTTCTTGTCCGCTAAGTATTTGGGGCAGTTCCGCTCGAGTGTCCGCTTCCTTGCAATAAAAGCACTCAGCTTGTGCTTGGGTCCATTCTTTGACTTCTTCCCGCAATCGGCTTATCGGGCGCCGCAACTCCCTTGCCGCCCTTCTTAAGTTCTTCTTACCCTTGCCTTTCTTGAACTTAGTGGTTTTATTCACCATCAACACTTGATGTTCCTTTTGATCTCTACCGCTGATTTCAGCATTGAATATACCTCAGAATGGTCTTTTCCATCCCCTTCATATTGAAGTTCATCACAAAGCTCTTGTAGCTCGGTGGAAGCGATCAAGAAAGATTCTCGTCAATAACCGATCATCCGGAGATTAACTCCCACTGAGTCAAGCGGTTGTGCAACCTGCACATTTTGAGTATGTGCTCACCGATGTAACTATTTCCTCCATCTTACAACTAAAGAACTTGTCGGAGACTTCATATCTCTTGACTCGCATGAGCTTGGAAAACCATTTTCAGCTCTTCAACATCTCATATGCTCCGTGTTGCTCAAAACGCTTTTGGAGCCCCGGTTCTAAGCTCAAAGCATGCCGCATGTAACGAGGGAGTAATCATCAGACGAGACTGCCAAGCGCTCATAACGTATTGGTTCTCTCGATGGAGCTTCACCTAGCGGTGCTTCTAAGACATAATCTTTCTTGCAGCTATGAAGATGATCTCGTGTTCCGGACCCAGTCCGAGATAGTTGCTGCCATCATCTTTCAGCTAGGTTTTCTAGGAACGCGCTGAAGTTGAGGGTAACGTGGGCCATTTGATCTACAAGACATATTGTAAAGATTTTAGACTAAGTTCATGATAATTAAGTTCATCTAATCAAATTATTTAATGAACTCCCACTCAGATTAGACATCCTCTAGTCATCTAAGTGATACATGATCCGAGTCGACTAGGCCGCGGTCCGATCATCACGTGAGACGGACTAGTCATCATCGGTGAACATCTCCATGTTGATCGATCTTCCATATGACTCATGTTCGACCTTTCGGTCTCTTGTGTTCCAAGGCCATGTCTGTACATGCTAGGCTCGTCAAGTTAACCTAAGTGTTTATGCATGTGTAAATCTGTCTTACACCTGTTGTATGTGAACGTTAGAATCTATCACACCCGATCATCACGTGGTGCTTCGAAACAACGAACTTTTGCAACGGTGCACAGTTTGGGGGAACACTTTCTTAAAATTATTATGAGGGATCATCTTATTTACTACCGTCGTTCTAAGTAAACAAGATGCATAAACATGATAAACATCACATGCAATCAAATAGTAGTGACATGATATGGCCAATATCATATAGCTCCTTCGATCTCCATCTTCGGGCTCCATGATCATCTTCGTCACCGCATGACACCATGATCTCCATCATCATGATCTCCATCATCGTGTTCCATGAAGTTGTTTCGCCAACTATTACTTCTACTACTATGGCTAACGGTTTAGCAATAAAGTAAAGTAATTACACGGTGTTGAATCATTGACACGCAGGTCATACAATAATTAAGATAACTCCTATGGTTCTCGCCGTTGTCATACTCATCGACATGCAAGTCGTGATTCCTATTACAAGAACATGATCTCATACATCACATATATATATATATTCATTCATCACAACTTTTGGCCATATCACATCACAAAGCAATTGTTGCAAAACAAGTTAGACGCCCTCTAATTGTTGTTGCATCTTTACGTGGCTGCTATAGGGTTCTAGCAAGAACGTTTTCTTACCTACGTAAAAGCCACAACGTGATTTGTCAACTTCTATTTACCCTTCATAAGGACCCTTTTCATCGAATCCGCATCCGACTAAAGTGGAGAGAGAGACACCGCTAGCCACCTTATGCAACTAGTGCATGTCACGGTGGAACCTGTCTCACGAAGCGCACGTAAGGTCGGTCCGGCCGCTTCATCCCACAATACCGCTGAAGCAAAATAAGACTAGTAGTGGCAAGAAAGTTGACAAGATCACGCCCACAAAAGTTTGTGTTCTACTCGTGCAAAGAGAACTACGATAGACCTAGCTCATGATGCCACCGTTGGGGAACGCTTGCAGAAAATAAAAATTCTACGGTTTCACCAAGATCAATCTATGAGTTCATCTAGCAACGAGAGAGAGGAGTGCATCTACATACCCTTGTAGATCATGAGCGGAAGCGCTCAAGAGAACGGGGTTGAGGGAGTCGCACTGCCGTGATCCAAATCACCGATGATCCTAGTGCTGAACGGACAGCACCTCCGCTGCTCAACACACGCACGGTTGGGGAAGACGCTCCTCCTTCTTGATCAAGCAAGGGGAAGGAGAGGTTGATGAAGATCCAGCAGCACGACGGGCGCTAGACGCCCCCAAGACCGCTAAGCATAAAGCGTGGTGGTGATGCAGCAATGATCTCAAGAAGGCTTCGCCAAGCTGCCTCATGAGAGGGAGAGGTGTAGCAAGGGGAGAGGGAGGCGCCAAGAGCATGGTGCGGCTGCCCTCCCCTCTTTTTATATAGGCCCCTAGGGGGCGCTGCCCTAGGAGATGAGATCTCCAAGGGGCGGGCGGCCGTGGGGGTGGCTTCCCCTGCTGTGGAGGCGCTTCACCCCTAGGGTTTCCCAACCCAGGCGCAGGGGGCCCAAGGGGGCGACCAGCCCACCAGGCTGATTCCTCCCACTTCAGCCCATGGGCCCTCCGGAAAGGTGGCCCCACCTGTGGACCTCGGGACCTTCCGTGGTCCCAGACACTACCGGTGATCCCCAAATTTTCCCGATGGTCAAACCTGACTTCCTATATAATTATTTACCTCCGACCATTCCGAACTCCTC
The DNA here is from genome assembly GCA_021605205.1 of Aegilops longissima. Classification (NCBI taxonomy): domain Eukaryota; kingdom Viridiplantae; phylum Streptophyta; class Magnoliopsida; order Poales; family Poaceae; genus Aegilops; species Aegilops longissima. Next base: position 604,768,223 of record CM038677.1, on the reverse strand, counting down.
GTGACGTCCGGGATCTCATCCGACTCCAAACAACTTTCGGTTATCTGATACTCATATCTCTACAACCCTAGCGCCACGGAACCTTATGTGTAGACCTCTACGGTTCGGAGACATGCGCATATGACCGAGACGCCTCAGTCAATAACCAACAGCGGATCTGATACCCATGTTGGTCTCTACATGCAACTCGATGATATCATCGGATGAACCATGATGTCGAGGATTCAATCAATCCCGATACAATTCCTTTGTCAATCGGTACATTACTTGCCCGAGATTCGATCTTCAGATCCCAATACCTCGCTTAATCTCGCATCGCAAGTCACTTTACTGCATCAGAATGCATGATCCCGTGACTGCACACTTGGTCACATTGAGCTCATTATGATGATGCATTACCGAGTGGGCCCAGAGATACCTCTCCACATACGGAGTGACAAATCCCAGATCGATTCGTACAACCCAACAAACACTTTCGGAGGTACCCGTAGTGCACCTTTATAGTCACCCAGCTTACGCCAGTGACGCTTTACACCCAAAGCACTCCCACGGTATCCGGAGTTGCACAATCTCATGGTCTAAGGAAATGATACTTGACATTTGGAAAAGCTCTAGCTAAACGAACTACACGATCTTTGAGCTATGCTTAGATTGTCTTGTCCATCACATCATTCTCCTAATGATGTGATCCTGCTATCAATGACATCCAATGCACGTAGTCAGAAACCATGACTATCTGCTGATCAACGAGCTAGTCAACTAGAGGCTTACTAGGGACATGTTTGGTCTATGTATTCACACATGTATTACGATTTCCGGATAACACAATTATAGCATGAATAATAGACTATTATCATGAACAAAGAAATATAATAATAACCATTTTATTATTGCCTCTAGGGCTTATTTCCAATAATTACACCACAATGGTGGCTCGAACCAGTATAAATCTTGTGTCCGTTGTGTTGTGAGTCCGTCGAGCTAGCCTAGAGATCGCGAAGCGTGCGAGGGCGTGATCTGTGAGGGAGAGATCTTCGCGCGCACCCCAGAGTTCGAACCTTAACGGTTTTGCCGGAACCCGAGATCCGACATTTGGCGCGCCAGGTAGGGGTGCGCCGGAGCCTCTTCCCTGCCGGTTGATCCACCAACACTCCGTGGTTTCAATGTCCGGCAACCCAAGGATCGACGCCGATCGCCGGGCAGCTCGGCTAGCCCGGGCAACACCGCTTCGCCTAAGAAATCCTCAACCTCGCGCTTCAAAGCGGCACGGGCCCCATTTAACGCTAAGCCGGGCGCGGCGGCGCGGGCGAGGCACCGCCCACCCTTACTTCCACGACAGCGCGAAGGCTTAAGGGCCGCAAGCCACGCCGCGGCAACGGCACCACACACCCGGCGTGAGCAGGCAAACATGCGGGCTGCACTCACGGTGGCGCGGGAGCTGCTGCGGTGCCGATTGATGGAGAGAAGTCAGGATGCGCTGCTGGAATGCGTTGCTGAGCTACTGGACGCAGCGGCCACGGGAGCGCCGCCCTTCTGCTACCAGCTCACGCCTCAGGCAGTGGCCGGATCCCACAGCGGGCCTCGCCGCGCCCGCGTGCTCCCGAGTGCGCCCGAGGGACTCGTCAAAATCAAAGCGATCAACGGTGGAGGGCGCCCCATCGTGCCCGCACCACCCCAGATGGGTGAGGGCATGGGCGTTGCCACACACGGACCCATTGGAGCACTGGCCTGCCATCCTCAGGATGGCGTGACGGGTCGGGCGACATGGAGCGTGGGGCACTTCGGCGAGGTCTTCGGGGCAGCGGCCTCGGAGGCCTACGTGCCTCGCATGATGGACCAGGAGTACACGCCGGAGGACGACCCCGGCTCATTCCTCGGACCATGTAGGGAGGAGGAGGCATTAGGAGCTGAGGCCTTCCAAGAGCCGCCAGAGAGCCCCACCAACCGCGCCATCAACAACAGATACAGGGTACCACTAATCTCTCAGGGGAAAGCTTACGCTAACCATGAGTGGCAAGTGAATCAGGTCACAGCACCAGGCGATGGTTCCGGCACGGCGATATCCGCCCCACCAGGAGAGACCCACTGGGGGCTGCGCGGGAGGAGCCAGGAGCAAGGCCCCTCCCCGCGTTGCACGGAGCAAGGCGTTACCCAGAGGTAGGCCCTCTACCAGGGAGGCACCGGCGAGCCCTCCCCCGGCAAAGGACCCGTGGTCGCCGCTCGCGTCCCCTTTGCCCCCTTTGGTGCTGTCCTGGTTTCCGGTCGTCCCAACGGTGGTAGAGGGTGGCGCAAGGCGGGGCCCTCGTCTGGCGATATGAAGTAAGGCTCACGCCTATGAAGGTCTCCGCTCGTGACACTCTCACGTAATAATGAGTGGGGTTGTACACGCCTCGGAGCCTCAAGAGTGCCATCCTCGGGCCTCGGGCTCCCTCCCACGCCCCTAGTGGCGCACTTAGCTCGCCGATGGTGAGAAGACTCAAGACAAGAAGACTAGACTAGGCGCCGGACGCGGCCATTTGCTTTGGATCTCTTTTTGTAGCCTTGCCTTCTAGATTTGGATTTAAGTTGAAGTTGAATTTTCATTGATGTGTGCGGGGGTGCCTTTCTCGCTCAAGCATTTCTTGCTATCCGGTTCTTGCTCTTAATCTGAGTTCGCGTCTGCCGCTTCCCCTCACGAGCTCCTCGTGAGCGGGCTAGGCACGAGCACACGCGCCATGCGCATGACACGCCAGTCTGGCGCTTGCCCATCATGCGGCTACCTCGGGCGTGTCGACAGGCTTCTCAGAGCTTCCCTTGAACGCAACCTCCCGAACTAGTGCGGGGCTCGCCTGTGCTAAGGTAAATCATGACAACAACAAACTCACCCTCAGATACGTGAGTTCATGAAGACACATATTCTACTCGCCTAAAATATAGAGGCAGTAATATATTTACATGAGGGGCTTCTCCAAAAACGCCTTACAACCTCTAGGGCAAGCCCGAGCCTCTCGCGTGACAAAAAGCTGGGAAACACAGTAAATCAGCCGACATGTCGTCACGATCGCTTTCGAACGCCACCTGGCCCGCTATCACCTCCGCCGCATCATCATCACCTTCGACGGCACCACCATCACCATCGTCGACCGCGTCGCCCTCGTCTGCCGCGACTACCACCGTGTCATCTTTGGAAGTGAAGGCCCCGACCACCGCATCCACATTGTCCTCCACCTACCGCGCCAAGTCGCCCCGGATGGCCTCCGGAACTGGAGCGATGGCGGCGTCAAAGTTAAAGTCCTGGTAGGTGTTCTAGAGATGGCTGAAGACGCGGGAGAACGCGCGCCCGAGCAAGCTGCGACTCCTCTCTTCGACAAGCTGGCGAGCCCTCTCGGAACGGTTCTACAGGCGCGTCACCACCTCGGTGAAGAAGCGAAGGTGACTGGCGTAATCGTCCGCGTGAGGATGAGGGGCATTCTCGTCACAGATGTGGCCCAACGCGGTGTTGGCCCTGTTCCTGAGTCCCTGGAGCATGGGGGCGTGCACGCGCTCCAATGTCCGTTGCTGAAGCACTTCCTCCCTGTTCTGCCGTGCACTAGCCTCGGCGTCGATAACCCGCTGCTGAAGAGGGAGCAGCTCGGCACGGGCGGAAGCTAGTTCAGCCTGCACCGAGACCAGGGCGGTTGCGGCGGCCTCCTCTTTCCGCTCCGCCTCACCCAACTTAGACTTGAGGGTGGCAGTCCTGCCCGCAACCTCGTCTTCAACGCGCTTCAGCTTCAGGTCATACCTACTGAGGGAGTCCCGGACTAGGGGGTGTCCGGATAGCCGGACTATCTTCATGGCCGGACTCCAAGACTATGAAGATACAAGATTGAAGACTTCGTCCCGTGTCCGGATGGGTCTTTCCTTGGCGTGGAAGGAAAGCTTGGCGAGACGGATATGTAGATCTCCTACCATTGTAACCGACTCTGTGTAACCCTAACCTATCCGGTGTCTATATAAACCGGAGGGTTTTTAGTCCATAGGACGAACAACAATCATACCATGGGCTAGCTTCTAGAGTTTAGCCTCCTTGATCTCGTGGTAGATCTACTCTTGTACTACCCATATCATCAATATTAATCAAGCAGGAGTAGGGTATTACCTCCATCGAGAGGGCCCAACTGGGTAAAACATTGTGTCCCTTGTCTCCTCGTTACCATCCGCCTAGACGCACAGCTCGGGACCCCTACCCGAGATCCGCCGGTTTTGACACCGACATTGGTGCTTTCATTGAGAGATCCTCTGTGTCGCCACCGATAGGTCTGATGGCTCCTTCGATCATCAACAAAGACGCGTCCGTGGTGAGACTTTTCTCCCGGACAGATCTTCAGATTCGCGGCTTTGCATCAAGGGGCCAATTCGCTGGCCATATGGAGTGATCGAAGCTACGCCCGCCATCAGGTCAGATTTGAAGTTTGAACTATACGGCCGATATCCGCGAGACTTGATCTTGACGGATTCGAGCCGCAGCCAAGCACGCCGCACTGCTTCGATGGGCATGATCTAGCTCGCAATTAAAAGTGCCTCGAGGCCGCACCAAAGATCCGCCCGACCTCAATCCGAGCCGGATTCCCGATCGAGGACGAGTGGTTGACACCGCCCGGGCTATAATCTCTACGGCGATTGAGCCAACTCCATCCCTCGTCCTTGTGAAGACCTCAACTCTGTGGTGCCGGACTCTCTCCGGACCAACCTCCGCGCCTTGCCAATCGAATCCGATTAGGCGCCCATTATGGAGTTCACGGCTGCAGACATCTTTCAGCACTCGCCCTTTGGCGACATTCTGAATTCGCTAAAGTCTCTCTCTTTATCCGGAGAGCCCTTACCGGACTGCGGACATGAAGGTTGGGATACGGACGACGAAATTCAACGCCCACCCACCACCCACTTCAGTAGCCACCGCCGATGATTTAACCGACATGCTCGATTGACCAAGACGCCGACGGTATGGACGATTTACGCCGAGACGACTAAGACCCAGCGCTACAGGCACTAGAAGGCCACCTCGCCATATGACATATACATGGTGGACATCCCAAAAGATGGGAACGGCGATGGAACAACGGAGGATGACCCTCCAAGAAACAGCCAAGCGCCGACGTCAGGGCGCCGCCTAAATCCCGCCACAATAAAAACGGTGATTCCGCACGGAGATAATAGCACCCTGACAAGGTCGAAGAAAACCCTCCAAAGAGGAGTCAGCGAGGAGGAGGGAGAGCAAGTCCGCACGACAAGGCGGCAGAAGAGAGGTCGAGGACGATAATTATGCGCCCCTTCGATAATTATGCGCCTCGACGACGATTTAATTTGTCGTGCCCGAGGATCCCGCCAACAGGAGCTGCTTTCAAAAGCTGGCTTATAGCCACGGCAAGCAGCCTCAAGAAAGCAGCAACAAGCTTAGAGCTGACTAAGATCTGCTAGTCGGATGATGGACCAAGTCCTTGCAGCCAAGAGTATGAACTCGAACGCCTCCAAAAGCTACCCCAAACGCAGGCCGCTGCCTCGATCGTGAGGAGGAAGCACCCAAGTCACCAGCGACGACATGGCAGACTGCCACCCCTGCGGGCCGCGATGCAGAAGCCCTCGCCCTCCGCCAAGCCACACCTCGACGCGCGCCAAAAGTAGCAAGGCATGGGAAAACGCACCGACTTGTAGATATATTGGAGGATAAGGCAAACATACAAGATCGATCCACGGATCACGGGCGCCCAACGACGCTGGATGATTACCGTCACACGGATACAGAAACCCGGCCGGGCCGAATATAGTAGACAAAGCTCATATGAGCTACGCCATGATATAGCCCAATACAGAGGCGCCAAGACACCCACTATGCTTCATGATGAAGTAATGGATCATCAAACCCGAGGGCTTCAAACCCAGAACATCTAATCATATGATGGCACCACAGATCCTGCGGTCTAGATCGAGGACTATCTCCTCCATATCCACATGGCCCAAGCGGTGATGATCTACATGCCATCAAATACCTCCCACTCAAGCTTAAAGGACCAGCTCGGCATTGGCTCAACAGCTTGCCGCCAGAATCAATTGGTTGTTGGGAGGACTCGAAGCCGCATTCCTTGATAACTTCCAGGCACATATGTGCGACCACCGACGCCGATGACCTTAGCCACATAATTCAGCAGCCGTAAGAATCGCCAGCACTCGACACGGTTCCTCACAAAGAAAAATCAAATCATTGATTGTCCGGATGCAAGAGGCCCTTGCAGCCTTCAAACATAACATCCGCGGCGAGTGGCTTGCCCGCACCTAGGACAGGAAAAGCCGAATCTATGGCAGCCCTCACAACCCTCATGACTCGCTTTTGAAAGGGAGAGGACAGTGGCTAGCTCAAGCAACAACTTGGCCAAACATCCCGATAGTCCGGATACCAAGGACAGCAATGGCAGGTCGCTACGCAATAAGAACAAGCGCCGATAAACGGCGATAATATCAAGATACGGCCGCCAATGCCGAATTCAGAGGCTCTAAACCCGTCATGGAAGAAGCCATTCAAAAGAAATACCCAGGTCTGGCCCAACTTGGACCGAATACTCGACCGCTTGAAAGCGATACATGGCACCCTCGAAAACCAGCCAATCACACCAACAGGACTGTTGGGTGTTCAAGCAAGCAGGCAAGTTAAGTGCCAAACTCAATGACAAGGGGCTGCATAGCGATGACGAGGAAGAGCCCCGGCCGCCGAACAATAGAGGACAGAAGGGTTTTCCCACGCAAGTGAGGACGGTAAACATGATATACGCAACAGATATACCCAAAAGGGAGAGGAAGCATGCACTAAGAGATGTATATGCGATGGAGCCAGTCGCCCCGAAGTTCAACCCATGGTCTTCCTGCCCGATCACCTTCGATCGAAGGACCACCCCACTAGCATCCGTCACGGCAGTTTCGCCGCATTGGTTCTTGACCCAATTATCGACGGATTTCACCTCACCAGAGTCCTGATGGACGGCGGTAGCAGCCTGAACCTGCTTTATCAGGATACAGTGCGCAAAATGGGCATAGACCCTCAAGGATTAAACCTACAAAGACGACCTTTAAAGGCGCCATACCGGTGTAGAGGCCAGTTGTACGGGCTCGCTACACTCAAGTGGTCTTTTGATCCCGGATAACTTCCAAGCAAAGAGTTAATCTTCGACATCGCCCCATTCCGCAGCGGCTATCATGCAATCGCTTGGACGAACCACATTTGCAAAGTTCAATGCGGTGCCGCACCACGCTGCATACCTCAAGCTCAAGATGCCAGGCCCTCGAGGAGTAATCACGGTCAATGGAAACACCAAACGCCTTCTCCGAATGGAGGAGCACACGGCGACCCTCGCGCGTAAGTACAAAGCAGCCTCTCACATCAACTCTCGAGTCCGCCATTAAGCGCCCGGACATTGCAGCAGCGCCTGAGTAACCTACAACAAGACCGCCTCGCACGAGTCAAGCACGCCAGTAGCAACCCGCCCCAACCCCGCCATCGCTAAATTGCGGTTAGTATTACGCGCACATAATTACGCTCGAGATACCATGGGCATGTGGGGAGGGCAAGACCGCTGCAAGCCAAGAATGCGGCTCGACCGCACTGTGGGCCCCGATTGTGTCACTCTTTTTTTTTTTTCCTTTTATTCCTTTTTCTTACTTTCAGGACTCCGCCTTCCGTAAGTCCTGTCCAGCACTAGAATCACCAACTCACGATGCAACAGCCAGGGGAAACAGAAAGCCACGCCGAAATGTTCGGGTGGTCTCTATTACGAGCATTATACCTGTTTTACATACCATCCCGCAGCTTACCCCTGGAGGGGGACATGTTAGATAGTCCCATCCCTTGCTTGCCGCACTATTTGTATCGTTCTGCTTTCATTGTAGTACCTTTTTGAATAAACAATACATAGCCTTTGCTCTACTTCCTTTATCTATACATATGTTCATTTCACGACATGTTGCAACCATACACTTTGGTACAGCCAATACACCAGGGGCTTAAGTATCCCAAAATTATGGTGTGATAAGTCCGAACACTTTCACAAGTGCGGCACCTTAACTTATAGCATTATATGAATCGGCTCGAATCATGTCTTGGGTTAATAGTTGGGTTTGCCTGCCCCGTGTTTTGGTACCTTACGCCCGCTATATCGGCTAAGGTAGCACCTGGAGAACCACTGCAATTGTGCCCCAGTTGAGTTGGGTCGAGCACCTCAGTGGAGAAAGCTAGAACTGACCGTCATGATAGGGCGAGAGCCGGTCGCTGTTCGGGAGGTTTTTTGGGTCCCTAAAGACTTATGCCGCTTAGAGCGAGGAACCGGAATTGTAAGGCCAAGGCGTGGATAGCGCCCCGAACTCGGTCTTCCGAATACTAGGGGCTTCGCCGAAATTTAAAATTATAGAATTCTATGGCTAAGTGAGAGTGTTCAAGCATTATAAGTCCGGTTGCCTTGTTCGTTGTGTTGAGCGCCTCCCTAGATGGACCCAAGAATGGGAACAAGAGTGCTCAAGTTTATCCCGAACACCCCAAAGACTCGTGGCATGGGGCTGAAGCCAACGACTTGCCATCTCTCAAATTTGATAAATGGCCGCATTGAAGGTAATATTTTAAATTAATAAGCATTGCTTAGCGATATGAACAAGTTTTTAGCGCACAGGATAACAAATGCGAGTTTATTCAAAATTACATCTTTGGAGCACTCATCCGCTATTCGGCGGGCACCTTCAGAGGCCCTCATAGTACATTTCGGGCGACGATGCTCAAGGCCCTCGGGTGGGGTCTGTCACAAGTTTCTTCAGATCCAGCTTGCCCCAAAGGCACTTTAGCACGGCAAGGGCCCGACGGACACCTTCAATGCAGACGGAGCGCTTGATGACTTCAAGCCGCTGGACAGCATCCACCAGCCGCTGCACCAAGTCAAGTAGCTCCGGGCATGGCTCTCCAATGGCCACAACCGTGCTATAAGGCCCTTCATGGCCTGTTCGACGACCTTGTGGAGCTCGACCAGCTGCTTCAGCCTGGTCGTCAGGGCACCGGATGGTCGGCCTCAAGATACTGAGATCGTAACACCTTTTATGTCGAGCTCCCCTCCTTGGCGCGGTAGAATGCGGCAAGATCGCACACACCACGGGCAAATCTGTGAATGCTCCGGAGAGCTCCGAACCGGTAAGTAATAGGTAATTCACTTTCACATGCTTGCTTTGCATAAAGAATGCCTTACCTGCCGCTATCTTCTTTAACGACTCAATTTCTTGAGGGCTTTTTGGGCCTCGGCCTTAGCAGCTTTGGCACTCTCAAGAGCTGAGGCGAGCTCGACTCGAAGTTCGAGTCACGCCCAAACCCTCACGTTTTTCCACGAGAGCTTGGAGCTCTTGCCGCATTTTGGCCAGCTGCCGCCCCTTCTCGCTCGGTGCGTTCCACAGCCGCTTTGTTTTCGGCCGCGGACACCGCTTCCTTCAGGGTCGCCACCTTGTTCGTGGCCCCTGTAGTACCCAAGTTATTCCTTTTATTATTTGCAACCAGAACCTTTTCTATAAGGTATTTCTTTAATAAGGTATTACTTACCTTCCTTGTCCTCGAGCTGCTTCTTGGCTTGTCCGAGCTCGTTCTCGGACCGCCGAGGTTCTGCTTCAATGCATTGACCTCCAAGGCCAGAGGTCAGTCAGCGCAGCCTCGCATTCCCATATTGACATACTTATGTTAGACTCCTGCATATATCTTTTTAGATCCTTAGTCCGCTTTTCTTTCCGAACACCAACTAAGCATCGAGGGCTACCGTCTATGCGGTAATATTTTTACATACTCTAAACTTACCTCAAAGCCTGTTAGAAGGCTGGTGTAAGCCGTCATCCGCTCTTGGCGGATCGAGCAGTCTCGATCACCGACTCATAACAAAGGCGGTGCTCCTCCTTGATGGAAGCGCTGTTAAGCGCCGCCAGTAAGCTATCCGGTGCCTCCGGTTGGACGGAGGACACCGGCATCTTACCCTTCTTGCGAAGGATCCGTTGGCCGGACTTCGGAACCACTGATGGTTCCGGCATGGAGTCCGGACGAGGGTCGGGCCTAGAGCCCCTGGGGGTCTTGCCACCCGCGCGCATGGAGTCCGGGAGGTTGCCTTGTGGCACCTCCTGCGCCACCTCCTCTTGACCAAGCCCCTCTTGGGGCCCCACCACGGCGTCGTCCGCAGCGTGAGGCAAGGAGGCGGTCGGAAGCGAGGTACTCTCCATTTTCGACGAGCCCAGGGACCCGCTCGATGAATCGGCGAACTCGCCCTTGGGCGGGCTGCACGGTTGTTCGACATTAGAGAACACACTGCAATAATAAAAACCATGGGTATCCGGACACTTACGATCTCGCCAGGGCTTGGCCCTTGTAGGCCAATCCTCCTCCTCGTCTGCCGATGTTGGTGGAGAAGTCCGGAGGAAGGGTTCTTCCTTCTGACCCTCCGCCTCCCCGGTTGGGGTGGCCTTCCTTTTTTCTCCTCCCGGGGGAGGAGTTTCTTCTTCTTCCTCCTTGTCTCGTGGAGAAGATTCGCATCGAAATCGACAAGACTGCATCGGAGCTCCTTCGAGTTCTCGTGGCCTCCTTCTTGGCCTTCTTATCCAGCACCACATGGTGGTGCGAAGCCAGCCCCGCTAATCGGGCGCCCGCTGGTCTTCCGCAAAGGAGCCGGATAGTTAATCTGTCCGGATGTCTTCACCAGTCGACAAAGAATAGGGAGTTTTAGATCCCACATAGAGTCAATCTATGGAAAAGAGTCCCGTAAGGTAAAATAACTTACTCGCGGCTGGACGCCATGAGCTGTATCCGCGATCTTTGTTAGCGGATGTTGGGGCTTCAGCGCCTTGAACAACACCTTCAGGCGTCTTCAGATGTAGTGTCAAGAGCCGCTCAAGGTTCGTGTCAGTGCCGGATCGAACTCCCACAAATTGAAGGCCCGTTGTTGGCGGGGAGAATCCGGCGGATGAGAATCACCGATTACGCCGACAAGCCCGAGATTCTTGTCCATCGTTTTGGACGCATGTTTGGAGTCCGGATAGTTTCTTCCGAATTCCCCACGCCAGGCCCGTCTCTTTCCATGACGAGAGCCGTGTGGGGAAGCCAGATCTGAATTGGGGCCGCCACCCATTCGGGTCGCGCAGCGGCTCGGTGATGTAGAACCAACCCGATTGCCACCCCTTTATTGTCTCCATGAAGCGCGCTCGAGCCATGGGACTTTGGCCATCTTGCCAACCATGGCACCTCCAAGACTCGCTTGACGGCCGCCCACTACCTTCGGCCGGACGTTGAAGATCTTCAGCCATAAGTCAAGTGGGGCCGGATGCAGAGGAAGGCCTCGCATACCACGATAAACGCCGAGATGTTGAGGACGAAATTCAGGCCAGGTCGTGGAAGTCTAGGCCGTAGTAGAACATGAGCCCCGGACAAATGGGTGAACTGGAAAACCTAGTCCGCGGAGGAAGTGGGGAGAAACACCACCTCTCATGGGGCCCGGGGTTGCAATGAGCTGCCCCAAGATCGGGCAGCTCAGGCGTGATGTTGCCGGACAAGTATCCGCCTCCCGCAGATTTTTTGATGTGCCCCTCCGTGACGGAGGAGGCCATCCACCCGCCTCCCGCCAGCCCGACATGGTTGGAGAAGGTTGAGGTGGGATGAGCGGACTTGGGCGCTGGAGCTCGTCTTGTGAAATGGATAAGCAAAGGAGGAAGAAGGCGTAGGTGAAAGGGTGGATCCTTATCCCCTTATATGGACGGACGAAGCTATGCGTCCCCCACCAGCCTGGTAAAACTCACTTATTTCCCAAGCGCCGTAATCAATGGCGCGGATGGGTTACCCACGTCCGTATTGATGAGAATCCCGGAATAAGGGGGCACGATCTATGCTTTGATAAGACGTGCCAAGGAAACCACCTCGCTAAACGCGCTGAGGTGGAACAGTAAAATACAATTCATATAAAGGCCTGGCCGTGGTGTGATGTCACGCCCCGGAATACGTCAGCTGATCTGTGAAAAAATTATTCTCTCTGCGGTGTTACGTGGAACTTGTTTTGCAGAGCCGGACACTATCCTTGTGTTCAAAACCTTCTATGAAGTATTCGGAGGAGGAACCCGCCTCGCAATGCTGAAGATAATCAACGCGCCACTCGTCGTCATTGAAGCCTGGTTCAGGGGCTACTGAGGGAGTCCCGAACTAGGGGGTGTCCGGATGGCCGGACTATCGTCACGGCCGGACTCCAAGACTATGAAGATACAAGATTGAAGACTTCGTCCCGTGTCCGGATGGGACTTTCCTTGGCGTGGAAGGCAAGCTTGGCGATACGGATATGTAGATCTCCTACCATTGTAACCGACTCTATGTAACCCTAACCTATCCGGTGTCTATATAAACCGGAGGGTTTTTAGTCCGTAGGACGAACAACAATCATACCATAGGCTAGCTTCTAGGGTTTAGCCTCCTTGATCTCATGGTAGATCTACTCTTGTACTACTCATATCATCAATATTAATCAAGCAGGAGTAGGGTATTACCTCCATCGAGAGGGCCCAAACCTGGGTAAAAACATTGTGTCCCTTGTCTCCTGTTACCATCCGCCTAGACGCACAGTTCAGGACCCCCTACCCGAGATCCGCCGGTTTTGACACCGACACCTACCCTCAAGATCCGAGCGAGCCTCGGCCAACCGGTGATCGACCTCCTCCTGTGCCCTGGCCTCGCGCGCACCAACAGCGTCCTCCGCTTGGGCAACCTGACGCTCCCTCGTCTCCAGTCGCTCAAGCTCAAGGCTGCGCTCCACGGCTTCCAACGCCAACGCCTCCTCGCGCTTCTGGATCTCTTCCTCTTCGGCAGGCGTCCCCCTCAACGACGCGAGGGCGGCTCTGCGCGCCTCCACTTGCTGCTCCAAGGAGGCGTTCCAGGCTTGGAGCTCCCACGCACGCTTCTCCGCGGCCTCGCGACGGCGTTTCTGCTTCCTGGGTGTCGTGGAATTGTCATGGCAGATGTCCTAGTGTGAGGAGTTAGTCGTGAGGCCAACGCATCTATGTGGTAGCTTGAGAGGGGTTGAAAGTGCAACTATCCCTAGGTGGTTTTGGTAATTCATAACGACATATAGCTCATTGAGCTAATGCTATTCCAAGATGAACATTTCAGGGAAGCTCAATGAATGGCATGGCATGGATGATGAAAGTGGATCCCTCGATATGCTATTGACAAAGGATTGGCTCAAGCTCAAAAGCTCAAGACTCTTCATTTTATATTTTAGTGATTCAAGATCACATTGAGTCTATAGGAAAAGTCAATACTATCAAGGAGGGATGAGGTGTTGCTTAATGAGCCTCTTGCTTCATGTGCTTAGTGATATGCTCCAAAACCCTCAGCTACTTTCTCACATCCACATATGACCTAAACCTAAAGCCAAAATCGGTCTCACCGATTCTTCCTATCCGGTGCCACCGATTCCATATGTCATAGCCACCGCCACAAACCCTAGGCAAATCGGTTCTATCGATAGGGATCTCGGTCTCACCGAGATGGGATTGTAATCTCTCTGCTTCCTTTTCAGTAACTTTTCGGTCTCACCGAAGGAGCGGATCGGTCCCACCGAGATTGCAATGTAAACTCTCTGCTTCCTTTTGTAACATTTCGGTCTCACCGAAAAGAGCAAATCGGTCCCACCGAAGTTTACGAACAACTCTCTGGTTAGCTAATTACAAAATCGGTCTCACCGAAGTTTGTGTAATCGGTCTCACCGAGATTACGTTATGCCCTAACCCTAACCATATCGGTCCTACCGAGATGCATGTCGCCCCATCAAAACCCTAACGGTCACTAGGTTTACTAAAATCGGTCTGACCGAGTTTGTTGATTCGGTCCCACCGAGATTGGTAAATTGTGTGTAACGGTTAGATTTTGTGTGGAGGCTATATTCCACCTCCTCTTCATTCGTGGAGAGAGCCATCAGAATAAACCTACACTTCCAACTTACCATTTCTGAGAGAGAACTACCTACTCATGTGTTGAGGCCAAGATATTCCATTCCTACCATATGAATCTTGATCTCTAGCCTTCCCCAAGTTGCTTTCCACTCAAATCTTCTTTCCACCAGATTCAAATCCTATGAGAGAGAGTTGAGTGTTTGGGAGACTATCATTTGAAGCACAAGAGCAAGGAGTTCATCATCGACACACCATTTGTTACTTTTTGGAGAGTGGTGTCTCCTAGATTGGCTAGGTGTCACTTGGGAGCCTCCGACAAGATTGTGGAGTTGAACCAAGGAGTTTGTAAGGGCAAGGAGATCGCCTACTTCGTGAAGATATACCGCTAGTGAGGCAAGTCCTTCGTAATGACGGCCATGGTGGGATAGACAAGGTTGCTACTGTGGACCCTTCGTGGGTGGAGCCCTCCGTGGACTCGCAGCAACTGCTACTCCTTCGTGGGTTGAAGTCTCCATCAACGTGGAGGTACGATAGCACCACCTATCTGAACCACGCCAAAAACATCCGTGTTCCAATTGCGTTTGAATCCTCCAAACCCTTCCCTTTACTTTCTTGCAAGTTGCATGCTTTAATTTCCGCTGCTCATATACTCTTTGCATGCTTGCTTGAATTGATCTGCCAAACTCTAAAACTGGGAAAAGGCTAAGTTTTTAATTGGTCAAGTAGTCTAATCACCCCCCTCTAGACATACTTCAAGGTCCTACAAGTGGTATGAGAGCTTTGGTCTCCATTTGCTTTGATTTCCATAGCTTTTGGTGGTCATAGCCTTGGTTTCACAACCTAGGAGAGTATGGCGTCTAGCGAGGGAAATTATCACCGTAGAGGTCCTTACTTTGATGGTACTAATTTTGCTAGTTGGAAGCATAAGATGAAAATGCATATTTCTGGACATAACCCGCTGCTTGGGCAATTATTTGTATTGGCTTGCAAGGTGAATTCTTTGATGGGAGAGAGCCAAGTGAAGCTAATGCGGAAGAATTGAAGATGTTGCAATACAACGCTCAAGCTTGTGATATCATCTTCAACGGATTGTGCCTCAAGAATTCAACAAAATCAGCCGCCTTGAGAATGCAAAGGAAATTTGGGATACTTTGATTGATATGCATGAAGGTACCAACCGTCAAGGAATCCAAGTTGGATGTGCTCCAAAGTCAGCTTGACAAGTTCAAAATGAAGGATGGTGAAGGTGTCGCTGAAATGTACTCTAGGCTTGCACTTATCACAAATGAAATTGCCGGCTTAGGGAGTGAAGAGATTGTAACGCCCCCGATGCGGCTATATCTCCCACGTGTCGAGGCACGACTTAGAGGCATAACCGCATTGAAAGCAATGTCGCAAGTGAGGTAATCTTCACACAACCCATGTAATAATTAAGGAAAAAGATACATAGTTGGCTTACAAATGCCACTTCACACAAGACATAAATAAACATCCATCATTCAGAGTACACTCAAGGTCCGACTACGGAACCAAAATAAAAGAAGATACCCCAAATGCTACACAGATCCCCGATCGTCCCAATCGGGCACCACTATCGATCATCTGGAAACGACACATAGTAACGACCACGTTCCTCGTCGAACTCCCACTTGAGCTCGGTTGAATCACCTGACCGCATCGCCGGAACTCTGCAACTGTGTTGGAAGTATCTGTGAGTCACGGGACTCAGCAATCTCACACCCGCGAGATCAAGACTATTTAAGCTTATAGGAAGGACTGAGTAGTAAAGTGGAGCTGCAGCAGTTTACTAGCATATATGGTGGCTACATCGCAAAAGAGAGCGAGAAGAGGAGCAAAGCACGGTCGTGAAACTAGGAGCGATCAAGAAGTGATCCTGAACTACTTACGCCGACATAACTCCAACATCGTGTTCACTTCCGGACTCCACCGAGAAGAGACCATCACGGTTACACACGCGTTGATGTGTATTTTATTGAGGTCAACTTTGGGTTTTCTACAACCGACATTAACAAATTCCCATCTGCCTCATAACCGCGGGCACGGCTTTCAAAGATATTACCTGCAGGGTGTCCCAACTTAGCCCATTATAAGCTCTCACGGTCAACGAAGGATATTCCTTCTACCGGAAGACCCGATCAATCTCGAATCCCGGACTACAAGACATTTCGACAGAATAAAACAAGACCAGCAAAGCCACCCGATTGTGCCGACAAATCCCGATAGGAGCTGCACATATCTCGTTCTCGTGGCACACCGGATAGGTCAGCCTACGAGTAAAACCAGCCTCGAGTTGCCCGTGGTGGCCCCGCAGTCTTTCTGGTTCGGGCCAGACTCGAAGGAGCACCGTCCGGGGTTAAAATAAAGATGACCCTCGGGCTCGCGAAACCCGGGGAAAAAGGCTTAGGTGGCAAATGGTAAAACCAAAGTTGGGCCTCTTTGGACGAGTCTTATTCAAAGCGAACTGTCAAGGGGTCCCATAAATCACCCAACCGTAAGGAACGCGAAATCAAGGAACATAACACCGGTATGACGGAAACTAGGGTGGCAAAGTGGAACAAAACACTGTGCATAAGGCCGAGCCTTCCACCCTTTACCAAATATATAGATGTATTAAATATAGCAGATGTATATATTGTGATATCCCCAACAAGTAAACATGTTCCAATAAGGAACAAAATCTCCATGTTCCAACAAGGAACAAACTTCACTTCACCGCAACTAGCAACGCTATAAGAGGGCTGAGCAAAGCGGTAACATAGCCAATCAACGGTTTGCTAGGAAAGGATGGTTAGGGCTGACATGGCAATATGGGTGGCATGATATAGCAAGTGGTAGGCATCGCAGCATAGGCATAGCAAAAGAGCGAGCAACTAGCATAGCAAAGATAGAAGTGATTTCGAGGGTATGGTCATCTTACTCGCAATGTTCTCGAGTTGTCGAAAGCTTGATCCTCGAAAGCGTTCTCAACAGGTTCCTCGTTCACGTACTCGCCTCCGACTCTACCCAAAACAACAACACAAACAAAGGAACCACAATAAATCACGGTGCAAAGCACAATCAACATGATGCAAAACATGACATGATATGCGAGATGCGATATGCAATGCTTAAAGTGCGCCCGAAGGTAAATGATGAACCAGGCATCAACTTGGCAAACCAAGTATGCCACTGAAAGATGAGATGATTTCGGTTGAAATCGATATAAAGATCACCGGAAACGGATGCACGGTTTGCAAATGGCAAGCAAAACAAGAATGGCGCAAATCTGCCATTAACAGCATGATGCCACTTAGCAAGCAACAATTAATTAAGCTACTGCACCCAAACGTATCAACAAAGCACATGGCAGTGATCTACACATGATGCTCGACAAAAGATGAGCACTGAGCTACGGCTAGTTCACATCATAACAGGTTCAAACAAGCATGGCAAAAGTGCACAAAATATCAGGCTGGACATGGCAAAACAGCATCAGGTTGCAATGTTCAGAGCAACAAAACTACCTGCTACAGGACCTTAAAATATCAAAACATGGCATGGCATGAATTTACTCAAAGCCTAGAACAAAAGTCCCTTACTGACCATAAGCCAAAAAGGACTAGAAAATACAGTAACACACATGTCAATATTGAAAGTCTCGTTAACAGATTCAGCAACATGGCATGTCAAAAACTGATAACGAGTAGGCATGTTAACAAGCTCAATGCACTCACTACAGAGCCTCAAATGATAAACTAAGCATACATACATAAATAATACATGACATAGAAGACATACATGGCAAGAACAATAACATAGCATAAATGGATCAACTACAACAAGCTAGGCAAAATTGAATAACATATATACAACCTGCCAGGAAACATTTGATAGCAAAAGTAGAGCTCGATTGACTCAAGCTATGGCACTCCATAATTGCAAACAAAGTCATGAATGGATAGAGCAAGACATGCTTTACAAAACACCCTTACTGAAGTATCTCAAAATATGCATAGATCCCTCGGTATCATCAAGTTAACATGGCATCAAAATCAGCTAAAACAGGGCTGAAATCAGCAACAACAGGACACCTACTTTGCATGCTTGTGCTAGTCACCACATAGATCACAAAAATACATGGCATATACCCCTGGAAAGATGGCATGGCATATTTCAAAACACATGTAGGACTCAACTTCATAGGGTGCACACAATAATCATGGCAAAAATAACAAAAGTGCAACTTCTGTTACGAAACAGAAACTAACATCACATAGCACTCTTCCAACAGCATTTCGGGCATCAAGATGAGCTGAAATGAAAATGATGCAATGAGATGAAATGATCTACTCTTCGAGGCGAACATTTTGACATATTATACGCGCAAAATGGATCTACGGATGCGAAGATATAGCACGTTGAAAATGCACAAAATAACAATGATGCTAAAACTTAGAAGGAAAAAGGGAGGAGAGAGAGAAGTCAACGGGCGCGGTTCCCGAGGCCGGATCGGGCTCGCCCGATCCGTCGAGGACGGCGGTGGCGCTGGCGAGGCGGGCGCCGGAGGAGCGGCGGGTCGGGGGGCCGCCGGATCGGGCGGGCGGAGGCAGGCGGGAGGCGCGGGCGGCTCGGCTCCGGTGGGCGGGCGGCGCGGGCCGGCCGGTGGCGGCGGCGGCGGGGCCGGCCGGTCGGGCGAGGCGGGCGAGGCGAGGGCGCGCGGGCGGCGGCGGAGGCGCGGCGGCGGCCGCCGGGCGCGGAGGAGGCGGAGGCCGGTCTGGGCCGGGGCGGCCGGGCCAGGCCTTATGGTCTTCGCTGGGGCGGCACAGGCGGCGACGCCACGTGGTGGGCGGACTGGCTACGGGCGGTGGTGAGTTGGAGTCGGTCTGCAGACGGACACGTCCGCGTGGAGAGGAGATTTTAGGGTCTCGGGAAGAGGATGATCCGGATTTGGGGGGTGTTTAAATAGGCATAGAGGGAGCTAGGAGAGTCCAAATGAGGTGTAGTTTTACCACACGATCGTGATCGAACGACGGAGAGCATGGAAGTGACTTAGATGGGTTATTGGGCTGTTTTGGAGGGTGTTGGGCTGCAACTTAAAAGAGGCCTTTGCGAGAGTGCGGTTAACCGTTGGAGTACCAAACGAGCTCAAATGACCGAAACTTGACCGGTGGTCTACGGTGGTATACCAAGGCCACTAGACAAACCTCGGTCCATTTCGAGAAGGTTTAGTACCCGCACACGGAAAAACGTAAAAGGACCGCGGGGAGATAGGAGTGCCGGATTGCAAAACGGACAACGGGAAAAATGCTCGGAATCATGAGGCTAACACGTATGCAAATGCGATGCACATGATGACATAATATAAAATGCATGACATGGACAAAATGCAAAAGAAGAAAAACCCAACCACGGATGGAATATCATATATCAATGCCGAAAATGGCAAGAGTTGGAGTTACAAATATGGAAAGTTACTTCCGGGTGTTACAACACTCCACCACTACAAGAGGATCTCGCCCGAGATCTAGGACTGAAAGAACTCCGGATATTCGAACGGAGGTGATCCTCGCGCCCGTGTAGCTTCTCGGTCGGAATGGTGTGACCACTTCACTTTCAGGAATTTGATTGACTTGTTGCGAGTCTTGCGCTCGGTTTCCTCAAGAATAGCAACGGGTGCTCATGATAAGAGATCTTCTTGAAGGTCAATCTCTTGAAGTTGATAGTGCGTTCAGAGTCTTGAAGCACTTGCGGTTGTGACACGTGAAACACATCGTGCACGTTTGCAAAGTTGGATGGAAGCTCAAGTTGATAGGCGAGATCGCCTCTTTTCCCAATGATCTTGAAAGGACCCACGATCGAGGGGCAAGCTTCCTTTGATACCGGGCGACGAGTGCCTTTCATTGAGAGACGGAGGTAGACATGGTCTCCGATTTCAAAAGCCACATCACGGTGCTTATCATCATAATAGCTCTTCTGGCGCGATTGCGCGGCTTTAAGATTCTCACGAATGACTTGGCACATTTCTTCCGCTTCGTGATCAAGTCATTGCCAAGAAGTTGGCGCTCACTGTCTCTGCACCAATTGAGAGGAGTACGGCACTTTACGCCATAGAGAATTTCGAATGGGGCCTTGCCCGAACTCGCTTGGAAGCTGTTGTTGTAGGAGAACTCGCATATGGAAGACAATCTTCCCACTTCATACCGAAAGAAATGACACAAGCCCCGAGCATATCTTCAAGGATTTGATTTACTCGCTCAACTTGGCCACTTGTTTGAGGGTGGAAAGCTGTCTTTGAAACGAATGTTGGTGCCCATGGCCTTCAAAAGAATCCCAAAACTTGGAGGTAAAGATGCTGCCACGGTCTCAAGAGATCACTTGTGGAATGCCGTGCAAGGAGACAATCCTCGAGGTGTATAGCTCGCCAACCGAGCTGCTGTGATGGATTCTTTGATAGGAAGAAAATGAGCCACTTTAGTAAGCTTGTCAATGACAACGAAGATAGCATCATTTCCACGCTTGGACTTTGGAAAGCCATCACGAAGTCCATTTCGATATGATCAAACTTCCATTCAGGAATAGCAAGAGGTTGGAGGAGACCAGCTGGTCTTTGGTGTTCTCGCTTTCACTCTTCTGCGCAGACATCACATTCATTCACGAATTGAGCAATTTCTCGCTTCATTCGAGTCCACCAATATGACTGCTTGAGATCATGGTACATCTTCGTACTTCCAGGATGAATGGATAGAAGCGAATTGTGAGCCTCGTTCATAATGACTTTTCACAGATCACCCTTAGGAACCACAATCCGGTCCTCAAAGAACAGAGTGTCTTTGTCATCAACATTGAAGCACTTGTACTTGAAATGCCCTTGTCGATACCACGCTTCACCTTTTTCACCATGGCATCCGAAGTTGAGCCTCACGAATCTGATCTTCCAAAGTAGGAGAGACTATGAGGTTGGCAAGAAAGCCTTGAGGAACAACTTGAAGATTCAGCTTGCGGAAAGCTTCGCAGAGATCCGTGGAAGGGCTTGAGGATTAGACATTGCGAAGCTTTCTGCTCAAAGCATCTGCAATGACATTGGCCTTGCCGGAGTATATTCAATACTTGGGTTGTACTCTTGAATCATTTCACCCATCGAGTCACTTTGAGGTTGAGGTTGGGCTGAGTGAAGATGTACTTGAGACTCTTGTGATCGGTGAAAATGTCCACTTTCCTTCCCAACAAGAGATGTCTCCACGTTATTAATGCATGGACAATCGCCGCCAACTCAAGATCGTGAGTGGGGTAGTTCTTCTCGTTGGGCTTCAATCTGGCGAGAGGTATAAGCCACAACTCTCTTCTCTTGCATTAACACAGACCGAGACCTTGAAGGAAGCATCACGAGAAAACTTCAAATGGCTTGGATTCATCAGAGGAGTCGAGCAGAGCTGTGACGAGTTTCTCTTTGAGGGTATTGAAAGCAACGTCACATTCAGGAGACCAGACATACTTCACATGCTTTTGGAGGAGGTTGGAAAGAGGCTTTGCAATCTTGGAGAAGTTCTCAACGAATCTTCGGCAATAACTTGCAAGACCAAGAAAATCATGGAGCTGCTTGACATTCTGAGGAGGCTCCCAATTCACAATTGCGGACACCTTCTCGGGATTAACAGCGATGCCCTTGGCGGAGATGATATGACGAAGATAAAGCACTTCATCAAGCCAAAATTCACATTTGGAGAACTTAGCATAGAATTGGTACTCTCTCGAGCTTGTCTAGCACCAATCGCAAATGTTTGGCATGATCCTTCTTATTCTTGGAGAAGACCAAAATATCATCAAGATATACCAAGACGAATTCATTGGTGTAGGGGTTGAATATGAAGTTCATCATCCGAGAGAATGTTGGAGGAGCATTGACAAGGCGAAAGACATGACAAGTATATTCATAAGAACCAAAGCTTGTTCGAATGCTGTCTTGGGAATATCTTGTTCACGAATGCGAATCTGATGATAACCCATACGAAGGTCAAGCTTGGAGAACATCAGTAGCACCTTTGAGTTGCTCGAAAAGCTCATTGATGTTGGGAAGTGGATACTTGTTCTTGATTGTCTTCTTATTCAATGGACGGTAATCGACGCAAAAGTCGGTCCGTGCCATCCTTCTTCGGACAAAAGAACACCACAACCCCAAGGAGATGAACTCGGTCCGATCAAACCAGACGCTCTTGTTCATCGAGCTGCTTCTTCAATTCCTTCAGCTCTTCAGTCCAAGCTTGTATGGACGCTTGCAACGGGTTCAAATGCGGGCTCAAGATCGATAACGAACTCAATCGGCCGATGAGGAGGCATACCGGAAGCTCTTCCGAAAGACATCTTGGTACTCACAAACGATGGAATCGAGAGATGGCATTCAATTCGCCCTTCTCATTGAGAGAAAACAACGAATGGTTTCATCACGAGCGGCATAGATGATCACATCATTATAAGAGTGAGTCAATTGAATTTCCGGCAGCACAATCAAGCTGAGCTTTAGCCGATAAAGCCATCCATTCCGAGAATAAGATCAATATCCGAGTCACCAAGAACAACTGGTTTAGAAAGAAATCTATAATCGCCCATCTTGATACCGACATTCGGAACCACCAAGCTAGAACTCATATGCTTGCCCGGGGAAACAATTGCTAGAGGTTTAACCAAGAATTCCGAAGTGAAATCATGCTTGGCAAAAAACGGTCTCGACATGAAACAATGCGATGCACCAGTGTCAAAGAGAACTTTTGCAGGAATATCATTAACAAGAAGATTACCCATGATCACATCTGAAGAATCCTCTGCTTGAGCTGCATTCATCATATTGACCTTGGCATACTTTGGATTATGCTTGACCACTGCATTGCTTGAAGATTTCACAGAGGAGGAGGCGGAAGACGCCTCTGGTTGAAGCACTTGTTCAGATAGTGACCCTTCCGGCGACACTTGTTGCAAGTGACCTCGAGAGCGGACGGTGGTAAGGAGCACTTGACCTTGGAGCTTGAGAATTAGACTTGTTACGATAGCTTGGGTTGGGTGGGTGGGAAGATCCACGCCACCTGAGTTCTTCTCTTTGGTAAGGCCGACGGAACGGAGGAGGAGGCAGTAAAACTTCTGCTGCTTGGCTGCCACTTGAGAGGACGAAGAGGACTGAACTGCATCCCGATTCTCTTCTTAGAAGCCTCACATTTGAGCTGGGCAGCTTCTTGCTTCAGAGCCATGTTGTAGAAATCATCATACTTATCTCGCTCAAACAGCACAAGAGCTAATTGCAGATCTTCTCTCGCACCACCTCTGAATTGATAGATCATACTCTTTTCATCGTGCACGCCTTGCTTAGCAAAACAAGCGAGCTTCGAACTGGATATTGTATTGATAGATGACATGTTGCCCTGCTTGAGATTGCGGAACTCCTCACGCTTGCTCTCAACAACACTTTTCGGAATGTGATGAGCTCTGAAATCACGGCGGAACTCATCCCAGGTAATGACACGACCTCCTCTGGAATCTTTGTATTGCTGGTACCACTCGGCAGCTTGATCCTTGAGTTGAAACGATGCAAACTTGACAAAGTCCTCAGGTCTGACATTGCTACAGTCAAAGTGCTTGCAGATGTCCACTAACCAATCGTCAGCGTCTGTAGCCTCAACACAGAAACTGAAAGACTTCGGCTGATTAGCGAGGAACTGACTGAGAGTAGCAAAGTGTGGCTGATTGTTGCCTTGACCTTGATTTCCTTGATTGCCTTGCCTCGAGTACGTTCTTGCAAGAGCTGCAAAATCATCGAGCATTGGCATTGGTGGCTGCCATGATAGCTTGCTGAGCCTCCGGAGGCGGAGGTGGAGGTGGAGGTGGAGGTTGACCGATCCCCATCATTGCGGTCCGGATTCAGACGTTGGCGGAGCCATCTCAAGAGGGTGACATCCTTTAGTCCTTTGATAGACAAATTGATAAGTAGAATCAACGGATAGAAATTGCAACATATAGTCTTCACAATAAACATTCGAACAAGAATGAACGAATGAATTCCAAAGTTAATCATCACACGTCCATTAAGGTGAGAAGCCACTTAGATAAAGATATGGAAACAACATCTGTCTTAGAAACAAATCGAATATCACAACTGAAAACAAAAGATTGGCTTCTAGAATGAGCCGGAACAAACACATGATAGAGATTTCGCCCAAAGTGTTCGTGGTGGGGCCCACACGGACACGACGTATAGCGGATGTCACGAATGACAAACAAGACGTCCCCGAATCAGCATAGCCAAGGATTCTTTAAGACGTCTCGCGACCACTGTAAATCGACCGTGAATGGGCGGACCACTAGACTTTGAACCCCAATCTCAAATCATACATCCGCCGGAAAGAATATCCCGTAAGCTACTAGAATTCCCACCTATAAACTCCCCAAACTTTCGGTTATGCAATCTGGTGTTGGGGATACAGGGACACAAAATATATCACCCAAACTAACATTACCTAGATCCATTGTATCCATCCGTCAACACATAACCAAGAAATCCTCGAAATCGTGTACCTCGACCTTCAAAAACATCCGTTATACAAGTCATGGCAATACTCCCGACTCGCCACAAGATCTTTGGGCTATCGAGGTTATCTCACCAACAACTCGCACAAAAGAGATTTCGATGTCGGCAAAACTCGGTATTCCGAATCGCAACGATAAAATTGTGACGACAACACCTCGGAGCTCAACTCCCCGGACACCGCCACAACCCCTAAATGTCGAGGCACCAAGAACAATGTTCTCGCCACAAAACCATCGGAACGATTCCAAGATACCCACGTGATCCTAAAAAATTTTAGTAAAATTTGAGAAGAGGAGAGTCAAAACACTACGTCGGGAGACCTCACAGAGCCATTTAAGGAGGGTGGGAAGTAAAAAGAATCCTACTCTCCGATATATATAATCCTAAGACTCAAAACATTTTCCATTCTAGACTCAACAACGCCAAACAAACAATCAAGTAGGGGCTCCTAAGTCGGGAAGGCTCGATTACCAACTTGTAATGCCCCGATGCGGCTATATCTCCCACGTGTCGAGGCACGACTTAGAGGCATAACCGCATTGAAAGCAATGTCGCAAGTGAGGTAATCTTCACACAACCCATGTAATAATTAAGGAAAAAGGTACATAGTTGGCTTACATCGCCACTTCACACAAGACATAATTAAACATCCATCATTCAGAGTACACTCAAGGTCCGACTACGGAACCAAAATAAAAGAAGATACCCCAAATGCTACACAGATCCCGATCGTCCCAACTGGGCACCACTATCGATCATCCGAAACGACACATAGTAACGACCACGCCTCGTCGAACTCCCACTTGAGCTCGGTTGAATCACCTGACCGCATCGCGGAAACTGCAACTGTGTTGGAAGTATCGTGAGTCACGGGACTCAGCAATCTCACACCCGCGAGATCAAGACTATTTAAGCTTATAGGAAGGACTGAGTAGTAAAGTGGAGCTGCAGCAAGCGACTAGCATATATGGTGGCTACATCGCAAAAGAGAGCAAGAAGAGGAGCAAAGCACGGTCGTGAAACTAGGAGCGATCAAGAAGTGATCCTGAACTACTTACGTCAGACATAACTCCAACATCGTGTTCACTTCCGGACTCCGCCGAGAAGAGACCATCAGTTACACACGCGTTGATGTGTATTTTATTGAGGTCAACTTTGGGTTTTCTACAACCGACATTAACAAATTCCCATCTGCCTCATAACCATGGGCACGGCTTTCAAAGATATTACCCGCAGGGTGTCCCAACTTAGCCCATTATAAGCTCTCACGGTCAACGAAGGATATTCCTTCTACGGGAAGACCCGATCAATCTCGAATCCCGGACTACAAGACATTTCGACAAGAATAAAACAAGACCAGCAAAGCCACCCGACTATGCCGACAAATCCCGATAGGAGCTGCACATATCTCGTTCTCGTGGCACACCGGATAGGTCAGCCTACGAGTAAAACCAGCCCTCGAGTTGCCCTGTGGTGGCCCCTGCAGTCTGCCTGTTGGGCCAGACTCAAGGAGCACTGGTCCGGGGTTAAAATAAAGATGACCCTCGGCTCGCGAAAACCCGGGGAAAAAGGCTTAGGTGGCAAATGGTAAAACCAAAGTTGGGCCTTCTTTGGACGAGTCTTATTCAAAGCGAACTGTCAAGGGGTCCCATAAATCACCCAACCGTAAGGAACGCGAAATCAAGGAACATAACACCGTATGACGGAAACTAGGTGGCAAGAGTGGAACAAAACACTGCATAAGGCCGAGCCTTCCACCCTTTACCAAATATATAGATGTATTAAAATATAGCAGATGTATATATTGTGATATCCCCAACAAGTAAACCATGTTCCAATAAGGAACAAAATCTCCATGTTCCAACAAGGAACAAACTTCACTTCACCGCAACTAGCAACGCTATAAGAGGGCTGAGCAAAGCGGTAACATAGCCAATCAACGGTTTGCTAGGAAAGGATGGTTAGGGCTGACATGGCAATATGGGTGGCATGATATAGCAAGTGGTAGGCATCGCAGCATAGGCATAGCAAAAGAGCGAGCAACTAGCATAGCAAAGATAGAAGTGATTTCGAGGGTATGGTCATCTTGCCTGCAATGTTCTCAGAGTTGTCGAAAGCTTGATCATCGAAAGCGTTCTCAACAGGTTCCTCGTTCACGTACTCGTCTCCTGACTCTACCCAAAACAACAACACAAACAAAGGAACCACAATAAATCACGGTGCAAAGCACAATCAACATGATGCAAAACATGACATGATATGCGAGATGCGATATGCAATGCTTAGGTGCGCTCCGGAAGGTAAATGATGAACCAGGCATCAACTTGGCAAACCAAGTATGCCACTGGAAAGATGAGATGATTTCGGTTGAAATAGATATAAAGATCACCGGAAACGGATGCACGGTTTGCAAATGGCAAGCAAAACAAGAATGGCGCAAATCTGCCATTAACAGCATGATGCCACTTAGCAAGCAACAATTAATTAAGCTACTGCACCCAAACGTATCAACAAAGCACATGGCAGTGATCTACACATGATGCCCGACAAAAGATGAGCACTGAGCTATGGCTAGTTCACATCATAACAGGTTCAAACAAGCATGGCAAAAGTGCACAAAATATCAGGCTGGACATGGCAAAACAGCATCAGGTTGCAATGTTCAGAGCAACAAAACTACCTGCTACAGGACCTTAAAATAGCAAAACATGGCATGGCATGAATCTACTCAAAGCCTAGAACAAAAGTCCCTTACTGACCATAAGCCAAAAAGGACTAGAAAATACAGTAACACACATGTCAATATTGAAAGTCTCGTTAACAGATTCAGCAACATGGCATGTCAAAAACTGATAACGAGTAGGCATGTTAACAAGCTCAATGCACTCACTACAGAGCCTCAAATGATAAACTAAGCATACATACATCAAGAATACATGACATAGAAGACATACATGGCAAGAACAATAACATAGCATAAATGGATCAACCACAACAAGCTAGGCAAAATTGAATAACATATATACAACCTGCCAGGAAACATTTGATAGCAAAAGTAGAGCTCGATTGACTCAAGCTATGTCACTCCATAATTGCAAACAAAGGCATGAATGGATAAAGCAAGACATGCTTTACAAAACACCCTTACTGAAGTATCTCAAAATATGCATAGATCCCTCGGTATCATCAAGTTAACATGGCATCAAAATCAGCTAAAACAGGGCTGAAATCAGCAACAACAGGACACCTACTTTGCATGCTTGTGCTAGTCACCACATAGATCACAAAAATACATGGCATATACCCCTGGAAAGATGGCATGGCATATTTCAAAACACATGTAGGACTCAACTTCATAGGGTGCACACAATAATCATGGCAAAAATAACAAAAGTGCAACTTCTGTTACGAAACAGAAACTAACATCACATAGCACACTTCCAACAGCATTTCGGGCATCAAGATGAGCTCAAATGAAAATGATGCAATGAGATGAAATGATCTACTCTTGAGGCGAACATTTTGACATATTATACGCATAAAATGGATCTACGGATGCGAAGATATAGCACGTTGAAAATGCACAAAATAACAATGATGCTAAAACTTAGAAGGAAAAAGGGAGGAGAGAGAGAAGTCAACGGCGGCGCTGGTTCCCGAGGCCGGATCGGGCTCGCCCGATCCGTCGAGGACGGCGGTGGCGCTGGCGAGGCGGGCGCCGGAGGAGGCGGGTCGGGGCGGCCGGATCGGGCGCGGGCCGGAGCCAGCGGAGGCGCGGGCGGCGGGAGCTCCGGTGGCGGCGGCGGCGATGGGCGGGCCGGGCCGGTCGGGCGAGGCGGCGCGCGGAGGCGGAGCGCCGGCGGCGGCGGAGGGCAGGCGGCGGCCGGCCGGGCACGCGGGAGGCGGAGGCGGCCGGGTCGGCCGAGGCGGGCGGCCGTGGGCCTCATGGCTGGGGCCCATGGCGACACGGCGGCGCACGCCACGCGGGCAGCGGACTGGCTGCGGGCGGCGGCGCTGGAGTTTCGTCGCGCGGACGGACACGTCCGCGCGGAGAGGAGATTTTAGGGTCTCGGGAAGAGGATGATCCGGATTTTGGGGTGTTTAAATAGGCATAGAGGGAGCTAGGAGAGTCCAAATGAGGTGTAGTTTTCGCCACACGATCATGATCGAACGACGGAGAGCATGGAAGTGACTTAGATGGGTTATTGGGCTGTTTTGGAGGGTGTTGGGCTGCAACTTAAAAGAGGCCTTTTTGAGAGTGCGGTTAACGCTGGAGTACCAAACGAGCTCCAAATGACCGAAACTTGACCGTGGTCTACGGTGGTATACCAAGGCCACTAGACAAACCTCGGTCCATTTCGAGAAGGTTTAGTACCCATGCAGACGGAAAAACGTAAAAGGGACCGTCCGGGGAGATAGGAGTGCCGGATTGCAAAACGGACAACGGGAAAAATGCTCGGAATCATGAGATGAACACGTATGCAAATGCGATGCACATGATGACATAATATAAAATGCATGACATGGAAAAAATGCAAAAAGAAGAAAAAACCCAACCACGGAGGGAATATCATATATCAATGCCGAAAATGGCAAGAGTTGGAGTTACAAATATGGAAAGTTACTTCCGGGGTGTTACAGAGATGACCGACAGATTCATCATCAAGAAGATCCTAAGAGCATTGGATGGAAAGTATGATACCGTGTGTGCATTGATTCAAATGATGCCAAACTACAAAGATCTCAAGCCAACGGAAGTCATTGGAAGAATTGTTGCTCATGAGATGTCACTTAAGGATAAGGAGGAACTTCACAACAAGTCAAGTGGTGCTTACAAAGCCTCAAGTGAAGCCCCCACATCATCAAGTGAGAAACAAACCTTCAATGAAGAATTGAGCTTAATGGTGAAGAACTTCAACAAATTCTACAAGAGTACAAGCAAAGAAAGAAGCTCCAAGTCAAGGTCCTACAATGACAAAAGATCTTCTAGTCGAGAGCAAAATTGCTACAATTGTGGGAGACCCGGACACTATTCCAATGAGTGTACGGCACCCTACAAGAGAAGAGAAGACTCTCCAAAAAGAAGAAGTAGAAGAGAAGAATCACCACCAAGAGAGAGGAGGAGTAGAGATGATCGTTATGAAGAAAGACCCTCACGGAGAAGCAAGGATTCGGAAAGGAAGGACAAGTCATCAAAGAGCTACACAAAACGAAGACACCAAGCTCATGTTGGTGAATGGGTATCCGGCTCCGACTCCGACCATCACTCCGAGGGAAGCTATCACTCCGACTCCGAATATACTCAAGATGAAGGTGTTGCCGATCTAGCACTTGTGTCAACCAACTCCTACGACATACTTGAATCACCAAATGAAGGAATTGGTAGATGCTTCATGGCCAAAGGTCCTAAGGTAACACACCCCGAGTATATTGATTTTGATGTTGATGAAGATGACTTGCTAGGTGATGATGATTTACTTGTTGACAACTCTAGTGATGAATACTATGATGAAACGTCAATTAATCATGCTAAGCAACTTGAAACGAATGACAATGATAAGGAGAAAATTGAGCGTCTAACTAAAGAACTAAACACTCTTAAGTTAGCTCATGAAACTATCTTTGAAGATCATTGAGAACTTTTAAGGGCTCATGAGAAGTTACGCTTTGAGAAGCTCAATCTTTAGCAAGAGCATGAGTTCTTAAAAGCAATCAATGATGATCTCCGTAAGAAAAGTTCTTCTTACATTGCCAAGCGTTTACTCTTATCTACTTACATGCCTCAAGTCAAGTCTAGTAACAAGAACTAGAAAGATTCTTCTTCTAGTAGTAACAATAACAATGCTAAATCCAATATTGTTGCTTCTAGTAGTTCTCTTTATTCCACTAATGATTCTCTTAGCCAAGTTACACTTGAGCAAGAAAATAGCTTATTGAAGGGAATTATAGAGAAAGGTGTATACAAGAGCCTTGCCGGGAGTAAGCAATTCGAGGAGATTGTACGCAAGCAAGGAAGGCACCGGAAGAATCAAGGTGTTGGTTTTGAACGAAAGTTCAATGCCAATGGAGTTAAGTGGGAAGAAGATCAATACCCCAAGACAAAGTTTGTTCCTCAACAAGAGAAGTATGATCCTACTTCCTTCAAGGGAACACAAACACAAGATGATCTTCCACCACAAGACCACAAGGGCAAGGACAAGCTTCAAGAAGAGATTGATGCATTTAAAGAAGCACCTAAGGTCTCGGTCAAGTGGATTCCCAGGACTACGTCAAGTTCTACCTCAACAAGTACAACTACAACTCCAAGGATTACCATCAAGATGATGTGGATCCAGAAGAAGAAGAACTAGTGAGTTCTTGAGGGTGACTCCGCCAACATATTTCACTCATATCATTATGGCAAGGACAAGTGCAATCAAATTCCATATCTTGCACTAGTTCAAGGAGTCACAAACCCTCTTGTTGGTAAGGCAAGGGACGAGGTAACCTAATGATTTCATGGACATCATTTTGTGTGTGCATCACTCTATGTCTATGGATATACTTGTTTGTTCCTTGTGGGACTAACCCATGTAGGTATTGAAAGTGCAACTCACTCCAAAGGATTGCTCCAAAAAGATCTACATCAACATTGAGCATCCACATCTTCAACACCTACATGAAGTCATCATCGACAAAACCCAAGGTTAGTTCATCCCTCTAAGGGGGGATCTCACATCTAGGGGGAGCTTAACTCTAAGAATTGAGTCAAAGAAACTCTAATGATGTGAACACATAAATGCTTTACGTAAAAGTGGTAACCCCACTTGAGCTTAAACGATGAGTATGACCTATGATCAAATGTCTATCATTTGACTCCTAAGTCAATATACTCATATATAGATGACCTAGCCATCGCCAATTGTTTGATAGATGCTAGAATTGGTTGTGCATGCTTTGTCACATATTTTATTTGCCATCTTATTGTGTGAGCATGTTGGTTGCATACTTTACTCATTCGAGGACATCCACTTGTTGTTTTGATTGATTGGCTTCTTTTTCTTTGGCCAAGTGGATGGACAAGAATGCCTAAGAACCTTCTCTAGCTATCTATGCTTTTCTCGTCTCAAACTCTCTTCATGCTACATCGAAAAATTTGATCAAGTCGATTCGAACCACTCGTGTGAGGAGCACTCGGAGCCCGATTCATCATAGACTTAAACTTCCAAAACTTCTTTGTGATTTTCGGTCGACCGATTCCCCATTCGGTCTTACCGAGATCACTTAGTCGATCTAGGTTTTCAATCTCGGCGCAACCGATTTGAACTCTTGGTCACACCGAGTTGCAATAATCAGATACAGCTTTTGCATCTCGGTGCCACCGAGTTGTTCCACTCGGTCACACCGACAGGGTCGGGCTATATATAGTCACGGGCAAAAAATTGGAAAGTTCTCCGAACCTCTTCGCCGGCGCAATATCTCGCTCTGCCTCCGTGGTCTCCGGATCGTCTCCTCGTTGTCAGCCGCCCCCTGTCGCTGGTATCCGCCGCCGTCAAAGGAAATCAACCCCGCCGTTGCCGCCTTAGCGAGTCTCCGCCGAACTAGGGTATGGACTCGATCACAGTGCTTTCCTCGTCCGATTCTCAGCACATTGTGTTCTCATTGATTCTTGCCACGATTGAAACACTCCTATCCAGTCAATGCAATCCGTAGAATAGTTTTGATTCGAAAATTTAGGGTTAGGTTTCCACCAAACTATCTCGACCCCTGAGTTGAAAACTCGGTCCCACCGATTTGGCTTATGCCATTGCACTAGTGAGACTCGGTCGACCGAGAATTGCTAATCGGTGAGACCGGTTTTAGGACTTTGTGAAACCCTAGCAGTCTCGGTGCCATCAACTATGACTCGGTCCAACCGAAGTTCATCGCTTTAGGTTCCAAAGCTGCCGGTATCACCGAGTTTGAAAATCGGTTGATCCAAATGCTTTCTGTGGAAAACTAAAACTGAATTTTTGAGTCATTCTTTTGCAAAAGTCTCTGCATTTTGTGATGCTCATCCACTCTACCTCATCTATAACTCTTCACAGGTCAGAGTCGCATGTCGGACTGAGTGGCGGTCGAACAGGTCGAGGAACAGTGAACATGAGTGAGGGCACTAGTCCCTCCAGCTCTTGAGATGAAGGCAGCAGGAGCACCCCAAGCAATCTGCCTAAAGCTGCCACCGAGCAAAGGAAGAAGAAAACCTTAGATTTCAAGATGAGGATTATAGGGCGAAGAGGATGAATCAACCTCCAAGAAGGTTGTGCTCAAAAGGAGTATGGCTCAGCACATAGCTCAAAGCCCGGACTAAATAAGAAGGTTCCCGCCAAGAGGACACCAATGCCAAAGGCCGAGTATCAAGTCAAATTCTGATAAGCCTGATCCCAAAGAGCCATTTCTTCTTTGAAGGGAAGAAAAGGAAAGAGAGGGTCAAGAAGACCACAGTCGAGTTATTGGGAAGCCTTCCATGATGGAAGAGGAAGAATAGATAGCTGCACCAGCACCAAAGGCACCAAAGCTAATGGGTGATGCAATAAGATCAGGGGCGACCACATCTAAGCCCAAGGAAGCACCCAAAGCTGCCCCCAAGGCCAAGTCTGCACCAAAGAGGAATACCAGGAGTATTCCAGCTACTGAGAAGAAGAAGAAGATGAAGAAGGACAAGTTCTGAGGAAGCTCAAGCCCAAGATACCAGACCACAATGATGTCCATCCTATGGCTGAGGACATGAACATCAGAAAAGATTCAGGGTTGAGGCTATGGAGGTTGGCAGATCCATATGCCACAAGGAGAAGGACTGTTGTGGACTACAGGTTCCACACCAAGGAATAGCAGGACTTTTATGAGACTGTTCTGCTGGATAAGAAGCCCATAGTGTGTGATATGAGGTGGGTCGACTGGACCTACATGAAAGAAAATGTAGAGCACTATCCTGGAGTGCAAGACAGTTTTGTTGCTTGTGGAGTTGCAGATTTTGTTGGGAAAAAGCTCACAAACTGGAATGATGAACTTATCATACAATTCTACTCCACATCACACTTTTATCCAGATGGCAGGATAGTGTGGATGTCTGAAGGTACAAGGTACCAGTCAACTGTTGAGGAGTGGGCAAAGCTGATAAATGCCCCAAAGGAAAATGATGATGACCTGGATGTATATGCCAATAAGAAAATGGGACACAATACCATGGCACATATGTACAAGGAGATCCCAGACAAAGCCCTAGAGACTTTCTCTTTTGGATCAGTCCACTTTCTTCATCGTGGCTGCCTACAATCAATTGGATCCTAAGGCACACTCTATGCCTAAGTTTGGTGACCACAACATGATCAGAGGGCATGCAATCAACATGTTGCATTTGTTTGATGTGCCTCAGAAATTCAAGGTCATGAGCCTTATAGTTGAATCCATTAAGAGGACTGCAGCAGATCATAAGAGGAGTTGTGGATATGCCCTCGATTCAGGAGTTGATTAACTCAAAGATGGGCACAGCAAATATCTATTGGATAAAGAACATTTTCCAATTTATCCAGACTTTGAGGACAATGAGGTTGTCATGAATGAGAATGATCCATCGTCAGTTCAAGCACAAGAGAAGAAGGAGAAGGCAAGGAAGGAGAAGGCTGCCAGGATGCCAACATAAGAGGAGGCATCTGAGTATTTCTTGAAGAACAAGCAGGAGCAGCTCGGATACTTAATAGCATCAACACCGAGGATTGAGAAAGTATTGGCCACCCTCACTCAAAATCAGGAGAGCTTGGAGAGAATCATAGAACAAAAGTTATATGACTTATATGTGAAAGTAACTGAGATTCAGTCTGCAGTGGAGCAACTACAAGATGACATGCAGGAGAGGAAGGGCAAAACAACAACTGATGCATTTGCCAGAGTGCCTAGATCCCAGAGGTCATCTGTTGTGCAGCCTCGACACGAGCCACTTCGTCTGCACCAGCTACAGCCTCGGTGCCACCAGCTCCAAAGACCTACATCAGCTCCAGCTCCATCTACTTCAACTGAAGCTTTAGTCCTCGGCGCTATCCGGACTCCACCACCTGAAGATCAAGCCTGAGAGTCGATCTAGCACTATGCATTTTCTATGAACTTTTTGGTAACTTGTTGCCAAAGGGGGAGAAAAATGTATAGATCATAGGCTTCAAGAGAGAGAGAGAGAGTGTTGCTTTTGTTCGCTCTTGATTTGGTGGTTTTGGTTTTTCAAACCTTGTTTGCTTTTGGTTGCTTGATATACTATGTTTGTGAGACATTGATGATCATGTGTTTGATCATAAGCTACACTTATGCATGTTTGATGATATTGTCTTATCTATCCTATGTGATCATTCACTGTGCTTGGTGATGAGTGCATGTATTCAATTCATATCATTTTGAGCGCTCCACCAAGATGTATGTGACATGGAAGAGTAACCCATGAGACTAATTCCTTGTGCATTTGCAGTCCAAAGAAAATCATAATCTATGCACAAATTTAGGGGGAGCTCTTGCTTATCACATACTTCTCAAAGCGACGATGTTTTTCAATCTTATTATCATTTGTTGAAGCTTTGATCTATATGTTGTCATCAATTACCAAAAAGGGGGAGATTGAAAGTGCAACTATCCCTAGGTGGTTTTGGTAATTATAACAACATATAGCTCATTGAGCTAATGCTATTCCAAGATGAACATTTCAGGAAAGCTCAATGAATGGCATGGCATGGATGATGAAAGTGGATCCCTCAATATGCTATTGACAAAGGAATGGCTCAAGCTCAAAAGCTCAATACTCTTCATTTTATATTTTAGTGATTCAAGATCACATTGAGTCTATAGGAAAAGCCAATACTATCAAGGAGGGATGAGGTGTTGCTTAATGAGCCTCTTGCTTCATGTGCTTAGTGATATGCTCCAAAACCCTCAGCTACTTTCTCACATCCACATATGACCTAAACCTAAAGCCAAAATCGGTCTCACCGATTCTTCCTATCCGGCGCCACCGATTCCATATGTCATAGCCACTGCCACAAACCCTAGGCAAATCGGTTCTACCAATAGGGATCTCGGTCTCACCGAGATGGGATTGTAATCTCTCTGTTTCCTTTTCATAACTTTTCGGTCTCACCGAAGGAGCGGATCGGTCCCACCGAGATTGGAATGTAAACTCTCTGTTTCCCTTTTGTAACATTTTGGTCTCACCGAAAAGAGCAAATCGGTCCCACCGAGTTTACCTGACCAACTCTCTGGTTAGCTAATTACCAAAATCGGTCTCACCGAGTTTGTGTAATCGGTCTCACCGAGATTACGTTATGCCCTAATCCTAACCATATCGGTCCTACTGAGATGCATGTCAGTCCCACCGAAAACCCTAACAGTCACTAGGTTTACTAAAATCGGCCTGACCGAGTTTGTTGATTCGGTCCCACCGAGATTGCTAAATTGTGTGTAACAGTTAGATTTTGTCTGGAGGCTATATATACCCCTCCACCTCCTCTTCATTCGTGGAGAGAGCCATCAGAATAAACCTACACTTCCAACTTACCATTTCTGAGAGATAACTACCTACTCATGTGTTGAGTCCAAGATATTCCATTCCTACCATATGAATCTTGATCTCTAGCCTTCCCCAAGTTGCTTTCCACTCAAATCTTCTTTCCACCAGATTCAAATCCTATGAGAGAGAGTTGAGTGTTGGGGAGACTATCATTTGAAGCACAAGAGCAAGGAGTTCATCATCAACACACCATTTGTTACTTCTTGGAGAGTGGTGTCTCCTAGATTGGCTAGGTGTCACTTGGGAGCCTCCGACAAGATTGTGGAGTTGAACCAATGAGTTTGTAAGGGCAAGGAGATCGCCTACTTCGTGAAGATCTACCGCAAGTGAGGCAAGTCCTTCGTGGGCGACGGCCATGGTGGGATAGACAAGGTTGCTACTTCGTGGACCCTTCGTGGGTGGATCCCTCCGTGGACTCGCGCAACCGTTACCATTCGTGGGTTGAAGTCTCCATCAACGTGGAGGTACGATAGTGTAACGCCCCGGATTCGTTGCGCCAGGTGTCCTTCAGTTATTCGTCGGTGTTTCCATGTCATTTGCTTGCGTGTTGCATTTTGCCATGTCATCATCTGCATTTCATATCATGTCATCTTGTGCATCTCATTTCGCATACATGTTCGTCTCATGCATCCGAGCATTTTCCCCGTTGTCCGTTTTGCAATCCGGCACTCCTATGTCTCCCGGCGCCCCCTTTTGCATCTTTTTGTGTGCGGGTGTTAAATGTTCTCGGAATGGGTTGAAGCTTGTCTTGCGGTTTTATTATAGTGTAGACAGAGCGCCTGTCAAGTTTCGTCGCATTCGGAGTCCATTTGATAGCCCAACCGTCACGTATAGCGGTATCGTTATCGGTACCTTCGTCGGACGTTTGGCTTCAAACTGCCACGGACGGCACTCTCTTCTCTCCCCTCAGTCCAGACCCTCTCGCCACAGCCCACCCGCAGCCCTCCTATAACCCCTCCGCCCGGACCGCCAGATCGAGATCCAGGGTCCAAACCCTCAAAAGCTCCCCAAACCCTAATCCCTAGGCCTCCCGCTATATATAGCAGCCTCCCCTTCCATTTCTGTCTAAACCTACCCCTAGCCCTTCCCTACCTCGCACCGCCGCCCTACCTCCATTTCCGTGTCCGGTCAGCCCAGATCCGCCACTTGGCGCTGCCCCAACGGCCACCGCCACCTTGCGCCGCTGCAGCCGCCTCCTCCTCCAACCCACGCGCGCCACGCCGCCTCCACCACGCCGCCGCGGCCTCCCAGCCAGATCGGGCCCGCCCTAAACAGATCAGGCCCCGAGGCCCGCTGCGCCGGCGCCCCGCGCCTCCCGCTCCCGATCGGATCGAGGGGAGGAGCCCCTCGACCCCGAGTCCTCGTCGCGCGCCGCCGCTGGTCCCTCGCCGGCAACCAAGACTCGCCGAACTGCCTCCGCCCGCCACGGAGCGCCCACCAGGCCGGAGCCTCGCCGCCCTGCCCTCCTTCCTTCTCCCTCTTCTCTCTCTCTTCCCTCACCGGCTACCGCCTCTCTCGCAGGTGCGCCGCCTCGCCATCGCCGGAGCACGTCGCCTCCGCGCCGGATCCGGATGCCCCGCCGCCGATCTACCCGTTCCCGGTGCCTCCCGCGCGTCCCCGGCCTTCGCAGCCCTCGCCGGAGTTCTTATGCGCAGCCGCCATGCTCCTGCTCCCTCGATCCAGTCAGGATCGAGGAGAGGGACGACCGGGGCTCCCTCGCTGCATGGGCCCCGCGGCCTCCTGGCGGCCCAGCTCCTCGGCCCGCGTCCCCGGCCTGCCAGGCCGGCTCCTTCACCGACCGGCCCTTTTGGCCCACTGGTGAGAACCCGCAAGATCCCGCCCGTGCGATTTTTAGCTATCTTGCGCGCGTCTTTTTTTTTTCAAAAACTTCTAAGTCCCGAATCTGTGATATTTTTTATGCATTTTTCATCATGCCATAACTCTGCATCCGTAGCTCCGTTTTGCACGTGTAATATGTCAAATTGTTCGTCTCGAAGAGTAGATCATTTCATCTCATTGCATCATTTACATTTGAGCTCATCTTGGTGCCCGAAATGCTGTTGGAATAGTGCTATGTGATGTTAGTTTCTGATTCTTATCAAAACATGCACTTTTGTCATTTTTGCCATGATTGATGTGTGCATCCTATGAATTTGAGTCCTACATGTGTTTTGTAATATGCCATGCCATATTTCCAGGGTTATATGCCATGTATTTTTGTGATCTATGTGGTGACTAGCACAAGCATGCAAAGTAGGCTTCCTGATGTTGCTGATTTCAGCCCTGTTTAGCTGATATTTTGATGCCATGTTAACTCGATGCTACCGAGAGATCTATGCATATTTTGAGATACTTCAGTAAGGATGTTTTGAACATATGGTTAGGATCTATCCATCCATACCTTTGTTTGCAATTATGGAGTGCCATAGCTTGATTCAATCGAGCTCTACTTTTGCTATAAAATGTTTCCTAGCAGATTGTTTACATGTTATTCAATTTTGCCATGGTTGTTGTAGTTGATCCTTGCATGCTATGATGTTGTTCTTGCCATTTCTAGCTTCTATGCCATGTCTAGTTGCTGGGTGTATGCTTAGTTTATCATGTATTGCTCTGTGGTGAGTGATTCAAGCTCACTAACATGCCTACTTGTTATCTGTTTTTGCCATGCCCTATTGCTGAAATCTGTTAACGAAACTTGCCATGTTTACATGGGTGCCATCATATTTTCTGTGCCTTTTTGGCTCATGGTCAGTAAGGGACTTTTGTTCTATGCAATTTGTAGATTCATGCCATGCCTTTGTTTTTCATGTGAAGTTCCTGTAGCATGTTTTTTCATAGCTCTAAACATTGCAACCTGATGTTATTTCTGCCAATGCCTGAAACTGTTATTATTTGCAATCTTGCCATGTCATTTTGAGCATGTTCTAGTTGTTTCTGGAGATAGCTCAGTGTTCATGTTTTGTAATGCTTTACCTGTACATCATGCCCATGTCTTTTGTTTTCATGTTAAGATGTTATAGCATAGTGTTTTGGTGCTTGCAATATGCCTAGTTGCTGTTTTGGGCAGATTGTTGCTATAACTTGTATAGTGTGTATGTGTTGCACCGTTGCTCCGTTTTGAGTGTGCTCTTTATGAAACTTGCTTATAATTGCATGTAGCTTCGTATTATCATGTTGCATCCTTGTTTTGAGGTGTTTGCTTGATGTTTGTATGCATTTTGCATCAATGCCATGTTTAACTTGTTTTGCTCATATCTTCTAGGCCGTAGCTCCGAATCTAATGAACTTTATATGTAACTTGACTAGAATTTCGTGTAGATCATCGTGGTGCATCTTAAATTGCTGTTTAACAACTTGAACATAAGGTTTATTCAGATCTGGACCAATTTCGAAATTTGCATATGAGGACTTACGATTTGTTATATGTTGCTTCGGCCTCATTTAAACTTGCTTTGATGTGTTGCTCTTGTTTGCATCATCCTTGCCATGAGTAGCTTCATGTAGCTCATTGCGATCCGGATTCAGACGCTATGAGCCATCCTCAAGAGGGTGACATCCGTTAGTCCTTTGATAGACAAATTGATAAGTAGAATCAACGGATAGAAATTGCAACATATAGTCTTCAATAAACATTCAACAAGAATGAACGAATGAATTCCAAAGTTAATCATCACGCCCATTAAGGTGAGAAGCCACTTAGATAAAGATATGGAAACAACATCTGCCTTAGAAACAAATCAATATCACAACTGAAAACAAAAGATTGGCTTAGAATGAGCCGAACAACACATGATAGAGATTTCACCAAAGTAAATTGTGGTGGGCCTACACGGACACGACGATAGCGGACGTCACGAATGACAAACAAGACGCCCCGAATCAGCATAGCCAAGGATTCTTTAAGACGCCTCAACAATCAGAATCGACCGTGAATGGGCGGACCACTAGACGCTGAACCCCAATCTCAAATCATACATCCGTCGGAAAGAATATCCGTAAGCTACTAGAATTCCACCTATAAACTCCCAAACTTTCTGGTTATGCAATCTGGTGTTGGGGACAAGGGACACAAAATATATCACCCAAACTAACAATACCTAGATCCACCGTATCCATCCGTCAACACATAACCAAGAAATCCCGAAATCGTACTTCGACCTTAAAACATCCGTTATACAAGTCATGGCAATATTCCCGCACTCGCCACAAAGATCGCTATCGGTTATCTCACCAACAATCGCACAAAAGAGATTTATGTCGGCAAAACTCAGTATTCCAGAATCGCAACGATAAAATTGTGACGACAACACCTCGAGCTCAACTCCCCGGACACCGCCACAACCCTAAATGTCGAGGCACCAAGAACAATGTTCTCCACAAAACCATCGGAACGATTCCAAGATACCCACGTGATCCTAAAAAAATTTTTAGTGAAATTTGAGAAGAGAGTCAAAACTTACGCCAGATACCTCACAGAGCTATTTAAGGACTGGAAGTAAAAAGAATCCTCATCCGATATATAATCCTAAGACTCAAAACATTTTCCATTCTAGACTCAACAACGCCAGAAACAATCAAGTAGGGGGCTCCAAGTCGGGAAGGCTCGATTACCAACTTGTATCGCCCCGATGCTATATATCTCCCACGGTCGAGGCACGACTTAGAGGCATAACCGCATTGAAAGCAATGTCGCAAGTGAGGTAATCTTCACACAACCCATGTAATAATTAAGGGAAAAGATATAGTTATTTACCACTTCACACAAAGACATAAATAAACATCCATCATTCAGAGTACACTCAAGGTCCGACCACGGAACCAAAATAAAAGAAGATACCCCAAATGCTACACGATCCTCGATCGCCCCAACTGGGCACCACTATCATCATCCGAAAGACACATAGTAACGACCACGCCTCGTCGAACTCCCACTTGAGCTCGCTGAATCACCTGCACCGCATCATCGGAACCTGCAAATCGTTGAAGTATCTGTGAGTCACGGGACTCAGCAATCTCACACCCGTAGATCAAGACTATTTAAGCTTATAGGAAGGACAGAGTAGTAAAGTGGAGCTGCAGCAAGTTTACTCAGCATATATGGTGGCTACATCGCAAAAGAGAGCGAGAAGAGGAGCAAAGCACGGTCGTGAAACTAGTAGCGATCAAGAAGTGATCCTGAACTACTTACGCCGACATATAACCAACATCGTGTTCACTTCCGGACTCCGCCGAGAAGAGACCATCACTTACATAACACGTTGATGTATTTTATTGAGGTCAACTTTGGGTTTCTACAACCGACATTAACAAATTCCATCTCGCCTATAATCATGCACGGCCAAAGATATTACCTCGCAGGTGTCCCAACTTAGCCCATTATAAGCTCTCACGGTCAACGAAGGATATTCTTCACCGAAGACCCGATCAATCTCGAATCCCGACTACAAGACATTTCGACAGAATAAAACAAGACCAGCAAAGCCACCGACTGTGCCGACAAATCCCGATAGGAGCTGCACATATCTCGCTCGTGGCACACACCGGATAGGTCAGTTTAGTAAAACCAGCCTCGAAGTTCCCCTGAGGGCCCCCAAGTCGCCTGTTCGGGCCAGCACTCAAGGAGCACCGTCCGGGGTTAAAATAAAGATGACCCGGCTCGCAAAACCCGGGAAAAGGCTTAGGTGGCAAATGGTAAAACCAAAGTTGGGCCTTGCGGACGAGTCTTATTCAAAGCGAATGTCAAGGGGTCCATAAATCACCCAACCGTAAGGAACGCAAAATCAAGGAACATAACACCATGACGGAAACTAGGTGGCAAGAGGGAACAAAACACTGTGCATAAGGCCGAGCCTTCCACCCTTTACCAAGTATATAGATGTATTAATTATAGCAGATATATATATTGTGATATCCCCAACAAGTAAACATGTTCCAAAAGGAACAACATCTCCATGTTCCAACAAGGAACAAACTTCAGCTTCACCGCAACTAGCAACGCTATAAGAGGGCTGAGCAAAGCGTAATATAGCCAATCAACGGTTTGCTAGGAAAGGATGGTTAGGGCTGACATGGCAATATGGGTGGCATGATATAGCAAGTGGTAGGCATCGCAGCATAGGCATAGCAAAAGAGCGAGCAACTAGCATAGCAAAGATAGAAGTGATTTCGAGGGTATGGTCATCTTGCTCGCAATGTTCTCAGAGTTGTCGAAAGCTTGATCCTCGAAAGCGCTCTCAACAGGTTCCTCGCTCACGACCTCCCGACTCTACCCAAAGCAACAACACAAACAAAGGAACCACATAAATCACGGTGCAATGCACAATCAACATGATGCAAAACATGACATGATATGAGATGCGATATGCAATGCTTATGTGCGCCCGAAGGTAATGATGAACCAGGCATCAACTTGGCAAACCAAGCATGCCACTGAAAGATGAGATGATTTCGTTGAAATCGATATAAAGATCACCGAATCGGATGCACGGTTTGCAAATGGCAAGCAAAACAAGAATGGCGAAATCTGCCATTAACAGCATGATGCCACTTAGCA
Source organism: Aegilops longissima (assembly GCA_021605205.1). Classification (NCBI taxonomy): domain Eukaryota; kingdom Viridiplantae; phylum Streptophyta; class Magnoliopsida; order Poales; family Poaceae; genus Aegilops; species Aegilops longissima. The sequence continues at coordinate 604,725,596 of CM038677.1, read as the reverse complement.
AGCAACAATTAATTAAGCTACTGCACCCAAACGTATCAACAAAGCACATGGCAGTGATCTACACATGATGCTCGACAAAGATGAGCACTGAGCTGGCTAGTTCACATCATAACAGGTTCAAACAAGCATGGCAAAAGTGCACAAAATATCAGGCTGGACATGGCAAAACAGCATCAGGTTGCAATGTTCAGAGCAACAAAACTACATGCTACAGGAACTTAAAATAGCAAAACATGGCATGGCATGAATCTACTCAAAGCCTAGAACAAAAGTCCCTTACTGACCATAAGCCAAAAGGACTAGAAAATATAGTAACACCCATGTCAATATTGAAAGTCTCGTTAATAGATTCAGCAACATGGCATGTCAAAACTGATAACGAGTAGGCATGTTAACAAGCTCAATGCACTCACTACAGAGCCTCAAATGATAAACTAAGCATACATACATCAAGAAGACATGACATAGAAGACATACATGGCAAGAACAATAACATAGCATAAATGGATCAACCACAACAAGCTAGGCAAAATTGAATAACATGTATACAATCTGCAGGAAACATTTGATAGCAAAAGTAGAGCTCGATTGACTCAAGCTATAACTCCATAAAAACAAAGGCATGGATGGATAGAGCAAGACATGCTTTACAAAACACCCTTACTGAAGTATCTCAAAATATGCATAGATCTTCGGTATCACAAGTTAACATGGCATCAAAATCAGCTAAACAGGGCTGAAATCAGCAACATCAGGACACCTACTTTGCATGCTTGTGCTAGTCACCACATAGATCACAAAAATACATGGTATACACCCTGGAAAGATGGCATGGCATATTTCAAAACACATGTAGGACTCAAATTCATAGGGTGCACACAATAATCATGGCAAAAATAACAAAAGTGCAACTTCATTAAAACAGAAACTAACATCACATAGCACTCTTCCAACAGCATTTCGGGCATCAAGATGAGCTCAAATGAAAATGATGCAATGAGATGAAATGATCTACTTTTCGAGGCGAACATTTTGACATATTATACGCGAAAATGGATCTACGGATGCTAAGATATAGCATGTTGAAAATGCACAAAATAACAATGATGCTAAAACTTAGAAGGAAAAAGGGAGGGAGAGAGAGAAGTCAACGGCGGGCGCTGGTCCCGAGGCCGGATCGCTCGGCCCGATCTGGCCGAGGACGGCGGTGGCGCCGGGCGAGGCGGGCGCCGGAGAGGGCGGCTCGGGCTGGCCGGACGCACGGGAGTCGGCGGGAGGCGGGCGGGCGGGAGCTCCGGTGGCGCAAGCGGCGACATAAGGGGCCGGGCCGGGTTGGGCGAGGCGGCGGCGGATGGGCGCTGCCGGCGCAAGGAGCAAGGCGGCGGCCGGCCGGGCACGCGGAGGCGGGAGAGGGCCGGCTCGGCCTGGCGGCCGGGCCGGTGGCTCCTCATGTTCAAGGGCGACAAGGAAGGCGGCATGATTTACCGCAGAAGGATCTGCTGCGGCGGCGGCGTTGGAGTTTGGTCTCGGCGACGGACACGTCTGGGCGCGGGAGAGGAGATTTTTAGGGTTTCGGGAAGAGGATGATCCGGATTGGGGGTGTTTAAATAGGCATAGAGGGAGCTAGGAGAGTCCAAATGAGGTGTAGTTTTCGCCCACACGATCATGGATCGAACGACGGAGAGCATGGAAGTGACTTAGATGGGTTATTGGGCTGTTTTGAGGGGTGTTGGGCTGCAACTTAAAAGAGGCCTTTGCGAGAGTGCGTTAACTGCTGAGTACCAAACGAGCTCCAAATGACCAAACTTGACCGTGGTCTACGGTGGTATACCAAGGCCACTAGACAAACCTCGGTCCATTTCGAGAAGGTTTAGTACCCGCACACGAAAAACGTAAAAGGGACCGCGGGGAGATAGGAGGCCGGATTGCAAAACGGACAACGAAAAATGCTCAATCATGAGATGACGATGCAAATGCGATGCACATGATGACATAATATAAAATGCATGACATGGAAAAATGCAAAAGAAGAAAACCCAACCACGAGGGAATATCATATATCAATGCCGAAAATGGCAAGAGTTGAGTTACAAATATGGAAAGTTACTTCCGGTGTTACAGATGACCGGCTGGTGATTCATCATCAAGAAGATCCTAAGAGCATTGATGGAAAGTATGATACCGTAGTGCATTGATTCAAATGATGCCAAACTACAAAGATCTCAAGCCAACTAAGTCATTAAAGAATTGTTGCTCTGCGAGATGTCACTTAAGGATATGAGAACTTCACAACAAGTCAAGTGGTGCTTACAGTTTCAAGGAAGCCCCCACATCATCAAGTGAACAAAACTTCAATGAAGAATTGAGCTTAATGGTGAAGAACTTCAACAAATTCTACAAGAGTACATAAAAGAAAGAAGCTCCAAGTCGGTCCTACAATGACAAAAGATCTTCTAGTCGAGGAGCAAATTGCTAATTGTGGAGACCCGACACTATTCCAATGAGTGTACTAAGACCCTACAAGAGAAGAGAAGACTCTCCAAAAAGAAGAAGTAGAAGAGAAGAATCACCACCAAGAGAGAGGAGGAGTAGAGATGATCATATGAAGAAAGAGACCTCACTGAGAAGCAAGGATTCGGAAAGGAAGGACAAGTCATCAAAGAGCTACACAAACGAAGACACCAAGCTCATGTTGGTGAATGGGTATCCCGCTCCGATCTCGACCATCACTCCGAGGAAGCTATCACCCCTAATTCAATATACTCAAGATGAAGGTGTTGCCGATCTAGCACTTGTGTCAACCAACCCCACGACATACTTGAATCACCAAATGAAGGAATTGGTAGATGCTTCATGCCAAAGGTCCTAAGGTACACAACTTTGAGTATATTGATTTTGATGTTGATGAAGATGACTTGCTAGGTGATGATGATTTACTTGTTGACAACTCTAGTGATGAATACTATGATGAAACGTCAATTAATCATGCTAAGCAACTTGAAACGAATGACAATGATAAGGAGAAAATTGAGCGCCTAACTAAAGAACTAAACACTCTTAAGTTAGCTCATGAAACTATCTTTGAAGATCATTGAGAACTTTTAAGGCTCATGAGAAGTTACGCTTTGAGAAGCTCAATCTTTAGCAAGAGCATGAGTTCTAAAAGCAATCAATGATGATCTCCGTAAGAAAAGTTCTTCTTACATTGCCAAGCTGCCACTTTATCTACTTACATGCCTCAAGTCAAGTCTAGTAACAAGAACTAGAAAGATTCTTCTTCTAGTAGTAACAATAACAATGCTAAATCCAATATTGTTGCTTCTAGTAGTTCTTTATTCCACTAATGATTCTCTTAGCCAAGTTACACTTGAGCAAGAAAATAGCTTATTGAAGGGAATTATAGAGAAAGGTGTATACAAGAGCCTTGCCGGAGTAAGCAATTGAGGAGATTGTACGCAGCAAGGAAGGCACCGAAGAATCAAGGTGTTGGTTTTGAACGAAGTTCAATGCCAATGGAGTTAAGGGAAGAAGATCAATACCCCAAGACAAAGTTTGTTCCTCAACAAGAGAAGTATGATCCTACTTCCTTCAAGGGAACACAAACACAAGATGATCTTCCACCACAAGACCACAAGGGCAAGGGCTTCAAGAAGAGATTGATGCATTTAAAGAAGCACCAAGGTCTTGGTCAAGGATTCCTCAGACTACGCCAAGTTCTACCTCAACAAGTACAACTACAACTCCAAGGATTACCATCAAGATGATGTGGATCCGAAGAAGAAGAACTAGTGAGTTCTTGAGGTGACTCACCAACATATTTCACTCATATCATTATGGCAAGGACAAGTGCAATCAAATTCCATATCTTGCACTAGTTCAAGGAGTCACAAACCCTCTTGTTGGTAAGGCAAGGGACGATAACCTAATGATTTCATGGACATCATTTTGTGTGTGCATCACTTATGTCTATGGATATACTTGTTTGTTCCTTGTGGACTAACCCATGTAGGTATTGAAAGTGCAACTCACTCCAAAGGATTGCTCCAAAAGATCTACATCAACATTGAGCATCCACATCTTCAACACCTACATGAAGTCATCATCGACAAAACCCAAGGTTAGTTCATCCCTCTAAGGGGGATCTCACATCTAGGGGAGCTTAACTCTAAGAATTGAGTCAAAGAAACTCTAATGATGTGAACACATAAATGTTTTACGTAAAAGTGGTAACCCCACTTGAGCTTAAACGATGAGTATGACCTATGATCAAATGTCTATCATTTGACTCCTAAGTCAATATACTCATATATAGATGACTAGCTATCGCCAATTGTTTGATAGATGCTAGAATTGGTTGTGCATGCTTTGTCACATATTTTATTTGCCATCTTATTGTGTGAGCATGTTGGTTGCATACTTTACTCATTCGAGGACATCCACTTGTTGTTTTGATTGATTGGCTTCTTTTTTCTTTGGCCAAGTGGATGGACAAGAATGCCTAAGAACCTTTCTAGCTATCTATGCTTTTCTCGCCTCAAACTCTCTTCATGCTACATCGAAAAATTTGATCAAGTCGATTCAACCACTCATGTGAGGAGCACTTTGAGTCCCGATTCATTATAGACTTAAACTTCCAAAACTTCTTTGTGATTTTCTCCGACCGACCCATTTCGGTCTTACCGAGATCACTTAGTCGATCTAGGTTTTCAATCTGCCAAACCGATTTGAACTCTTCGTCACACCGAGTTGCAATAATCAGATACGCTTTTGCATCTTGCCACCGAAGTTCCACTTCGGTCACACCGGCTGTGGTCGGGCTATATATAGTCACGGGCAAAATTGAAAGTTCTCCGAACTCTTCGCCGCGCAATATCTCGCCTCGCCTCCGGGTCTCCGGATCGCCTCTCGCTGTCACCGCCTCGTCACGCCGTATCCACCGCCAAAGGAAATCAACCCCGCCGCTAGCCGCTTTAGCGAGTCTCCGCCAACTAGGTATGGACTCGATCACAAGGCTTTCCTCGTCTGATTCTCAAAGACATTGTGTTCTCATTGATTCTGCCACGATTGAAACACTCCTATCCATCAATGCAATCCAGAGAATAGTTTTGATTCAAAATTTAGGGTTAGGTTTCCACCAAACTATCTCGACCCACAGAGTTGAAAACCGGTCCCACCGATTTGGCTTATGCCATTGCACTAGTGAGACTTGGCCGACCGAGAATTGCTAATCGGTGAGACCGGTTTTAGGACTTTGTGAACCCTAGCAGTCTCGGTGCCATCAACTATGACTCGTCCAACCGAAGTTCATCATTAGGTTCCAAAGTGCTTCGTATCACCGAGTTTGAAAATCGTTGATCCAAATGCTTCGTGGAAAAACTAAAACTGAATTTTTGAGTCATTCTTTGCAAAAGTCTCTCATTTTGTGATGCTCATCCACTCTACCTCATCTATAACTCTTCAAGGTCGGTGAGTCACATGTCGCACTGAGTGACAAATGAACAGTCGAGGAACAGTGAACATGAGTGAGGGCACTAGTCCCTCCAGCTCTTCGATGAAGGGCAGGAGCACCCCAAGCAACTGCCTAAAGCTGCCACTCGTGCAAAGGAAGAAGAAAACCTTAGATTCTCAAGATGAGGATTATAGGCGAGGATGAATCAACCTCCAAGAAGGTTGTGCTCAAAGGAGTATGGCTCAAAGACATAGCTCAAAGCCCGGACTAAATAAGAAGGTTCCGCCAAGAGGACACCAATGCCAAAGGCCGAGTATCAAGTCAAATTCCGATAAGCCCGATCCCAAAGAGCCAAATGTCAAGGGAAGAAAAGGAAAGAGAGGGTCAAGAAGACCACAAATGAGTTATTGGGAAGCCTTCCATGATGGAAGAGGAAGAATAGATAGCTGCACCAGACCAAAGGCACCAAAGCTAATGGGTGATGCAATAAGATCAGGGCGACTCACATCTGCCCAAGGAAGCACCCAAAGCTGCCCCAAGGCCAAGTTCAGACTAAAGAGGAATACCAGAGTATTCCAAATGCATCGAAGAAGAAGAAGATGAAGAAGGACAAGTTCCGAGGAAGCCAAGCCCAAGATACAGACCACAATGATGTCCATCCTATGGCCGAGGACATGAACATCGTAAAAGATCTGGGTTGAGGCTATGGAGGTTATCCATATGCCAAGGAGAAGGACCTGTGGACTAAGGTGTTCCACACCAAGGAATAGCAGGACTTTTATGAGACTGCTGGCTGGATAAGAAGCCCATAGTGATATGAGGTGGGTCGACCGGACCTACATGAAAGAAAATGTAGAGCACTATCCTCGAGTGCAAGACAGTTTTGTTGCTTGTGGAGTTGCAGATTTTGTTGGGAAAAGCTCACAAACTGGAATGATGAACTTATCATACACTTACTCCACATCACACTTTTATCCAGATGGCGTGATAGTGTGGATGTCTCAAGGTACAAGGTACCAATAACGTTGAGGAGGCAAAGCTGATAAATGCCCCAAAGGAAAATGATGATGACTGGATGTATATGCCAATAAGAAAATGGGACACAATACCATGGCACATATGTACAAGGAGATCCCGCATAAAGCCCTAGAGACTTTCTTTGGATCAGTCCACTTTCTTCCGCTGTGGCTGCCTACAATCAATTGGATCCTAAGGCACACTCTATCCCTAAGTTTGGTGACCACAACATGATCGTGAGGGCATGCAATCAACATGTTGCATTTGTTTGATGTGCCTCAAATTCAAGGTCATGAGCCTTATAGTTGAATCCATTAAGAGGATCAGCAGATCATAAGAGGAGTTGTGGATATGCCCCCGATTCAGGAGTTGATTAACTCAAAGATGGGCACAAAATATCTATTGGATAAAGAACATTTTCCAATTTATCCACTTTGAGGACAATGAGGTTGTCATGAATGAGAATGATCCATCGCGGCTCAAGCACAAGAGAAGAAGGAGAAGGCAAGGAAGGAGAAGGCTGCCAGGATGCCAACATAAGAGGAGGCATCTGAGTATTTCTGAAGAACAAGCAGGAGCAGCTGGATACTAATAGCATCAACACCGAGGATTGAGAAAGTATTGGCCACCCTCACTCAAAATCAGGAGAGCTTGAGAGAATCATAGAACAAAAGTTATATGACTTATATGTGAAAGTAACGAGATTCAGCCCAAAGGGAGCAACTACAAGATGACATGCGAGAGGAAGGGCAAAACAACAACTGATGCATTTGCCAGAGTGCCTAGATCCCAGAGGTCATATCGTGCCGCCTCGACACTGAGCCACTGGCTCCCGCACTAGCTACAGCCTCAAGGCCACCAGCTCAAAGACTCTACATCAGCTCCACCCATCTACTTCAACTGCTTGCCCCTCGGCGCTTATCCGGACTCCACCACCGAAGATCAAGCCCGAGAGTCGATCTAGCACTATGCATTTTCTATGAACTTTTGGTAACTTGTTGCCAAGGGGAGAAAATGTATAGATCATAGGCTTCAAGAGAGAGAGAGTGTTGCTTTGTTCGCTCTTGATTTGGTGGTTTTGGTTTTTCAAACCTTGTTTGCTTTTGGTTGCTTGATATACTATGTTTGTGAGACATTGATGATCATGTGTTTGATCATAAGCTACACTTATGCATGTTTGATGATATTGTCTTATCTATCCTATGTGATCATTCACCGTGCTTGGTGATGAGTGCATGTATTCAATTCATATCATTTTGAGCGCTCCACCAAGATGTATGTGACATGGAAGAGTAACCCATGAGACTAATTTTGTGCATTTGCAGTCCAAAGAAAATCATAATCTATGCACAAATTTAGGGGAGCTCTTGCTTATCACATACTTCAAAGCGACGATGTTTTTCAATCTTATTATCATTTGTTGAAGTTGATCTATATGTTGTCATCAATTACCAAAAGGGGGAGATTGAAAGTGCAACTATCCCTAGGTGGTTTTGGTAATTATAACATATAGCTCATTGAGCTAATGCTATTCCAAGATGAACATTTCAGAAAGCTCAATGAATGGCATGGCATGGATGATGAAAGTGGATCCCTCAATATGCTATTGACAAAGGAATGGCTCAAGCTCAAAAGCTCAATACTCTTCATTTTATATTTTAGTGATTCAAGATCACATTGAGTCTATAGGAAAAGCCAATACTATCAAGGAGGGATGAGGTGTTGCTTAATGAGCCTCTTGCTTCATGTGCTTAGTGATATGCTCCAAAACCTCACTACTTTCTCACATCCACATATGACCTAAACCTAAAGCCAAAATCGGTCTCACCGATTCTTCCTATCCGCGCCCGATTCCATATGTCATAGCCAACGCCACAAACCCTAGGCAAATCGGTTCTACTAATAGGGATCTCGGTCTCACCGAGATGGGATTGTAATCTCTCTCCTTTTCATAACTTTTCGGTCTCAACGAAGGAGCGGATCGTCCCACCGAGATTGGAATGTAAACTCTCGCTTCCCTTGTAACATTTTGGTCTCACCAAAAGAGCAAATCGGTCCCACCGAAGTTTACTCGACCAACTCTCCGTTAGCTAATTACCAAAATCGGTCTCACCGAAGTTTGTGTAATCGGTCTCACCGAGATTACGTTATGCCCTAATCCTAACCATATCGGTCCCATCGATGCATGTCACCCAACGAAAACCCTAACAAATCACTAGGTTTACTAAAATCGGCCTGACCGAGTTTGTTGATTCGGTCCCACCGAGATTGCTAAATTGTGTGTAACAGCTTAGATTTTGTCCGAGGCTATATACCCTCCACCTCCTCTTCATTCGTGGAGAGAGCCATCAGAATAAACCTACACTTCCAACTTACCATTTCTGAGAGATAACTACCTACTCATGTGTTGAGTCCAAGATATTCCATTCCTACCATATGAATCTTGATCTCTAGCCTTCCCTGTTGCTTTCCACTCAAATCTTCTTTCCACCAGATTCAAATCCTATGAGAGAGAGTTGGTGTTGGGGAGACTATCATTTGAAGCACAAGAGCAAGGAGTTCATCATCAACACACCATTTGTTACTTGGAGAGTGGTGTCTCCTAGATTGGCTAGGTGTCACTTGGGAGCCTCCGACAAGATTGTGGAGTTGAACCAATGAGTTTGTAAGGGCAAGGAGACTTACTCGTGAAGATCTACCGCAAGTGAGGCAAGTCCTTCGTGGGCGACGGCCATGGTGGGATAGACAAGGTTGCTACTGTGGACCCTTCGTGGGTGGATCCTCCGGACTCGCAGAACTGCTACTATTCGTGGGTTGAAGTCTCCATCAACGGAGGTACGATAGTGTAACGCCCGGATTCTGCTATGTGTCCTTCGCTTATTCGGCTTGTTTCCATGTCATTTGCTTATGTGTTGCATTTTGCCATGTCATCATCTGCATTTCATATCATGTCATCTTGTGCATCTATTTCGCATACATGTTCGCCTCATGCATCCCAGCATTTTCCCGTTGTCCGCTTTTGCAATCCGCACTCCTATGTCTCCTGCCGCTTCTTTTGCATCTTTAAAGGGTGTTAAATGTTCTCGGAATGGGTTGAAGCTTGTCTTGCGGTTTTATTATAGTGTAGACAGAGCTGTCAAGTTTCACGCATTCGAGTCCATTTGATAGCCCACCTCACGTGATAGCGGTATCAAGATCGCAGACCTTCGCTCGGACGCTTCGGCTCGAACCGCCACGGACGGCACCTCTCTCTCTCCTCAGTCTGCACCCTCCGCCACAGCCCACCCGCAGCCCTCCTATAACCTCTCCGCTCCCGGACCGCCAGACGAGATCCGAGGGTCCAAACCCCTCAAAAGCTCCCCAAACCCTAATCCCTAGGCCTCCTCGCTATATATAGCAGCCTCCCTTTCCATTGTCTAAACCTACCCCTAGCCCTTCCCTACCTCGCAGCCGCCCTACCTCCATTTCCGTGTCTGGTCAGCCCAGATCCGCCACTTGGCGCCGCTTCAACGGCCACCACACCTTGCGCCTGGCCACAGCCTCGCCTCCTCCAACCCACGCGCCACGCGCCGCCTCCACTCACGCCACGTCCTCCCAGCCCAGATCGGGCCCGCTTAGGCCAGATCTGGGCCCCGAGGCCCGCGCCGGGCGCCTGTGCCTCCTGCCTCGATCGGATCGAGGGAGGAGCCCCACCTCGAGTCTCGTCTGCCGCCACTGGTCCCCCGCCACTGCAACCAAGACTCACGAATCTGCCTCCGCCACGGAGCGGGCCCACCAGCCGGAGCCTCCGCCCTGCCCTCCTCCTTCTCCTCTTCTCTCTCTCTTCCCTCACTGCTTCTGCAGCCACCATCGCCGGGAGCACGCCCACACTGGATCCGGATGCCCCACCGATCTACCTGTTCCCTGCCTCATGCGCCCCGCCTTCGAGCCGGAGTTCTTATGCGAGCACCGCCAGCCTTCCCTCGATCCGGCCAGATCGAGGAGAGGGACACTGGCTCCTCACTGATGGGCCTCAGGCCTCGGCCAGCCCACTGCCTGGCCCCCGGCCTGCCAGTCGGCCTTCACCGACCGCCCTTTTGGCCCATCGGTGAGAACTCATAAGATCCCGCCTGCGATTTTTAGCTATCTTATGCGCTTTTTTTTTTCAAAAACTTCTAAGTCCCGAATCTGTGATATTTTTTATGCATTTTCATCATGCCATAACTCTGATCCGTAGTCTTGCACGGTAATATGTCAAATTGTTCGCCTCAAGAGTAGATCATTTCATCTCATTGCATCATTTACATTTGAGCTCATCTTGGTGCCCAAATGCTGTTGGAATAGTGCTATGTGATGTTAGTTTCGATTCTTATCAAAACATGCACTTTTGTCATTTTTGCCATGATTGATGTGCATCCTATGAATTTGAGTCCTACATGTGTTTTAGAATATGCCATGCCATATTTCCAGGGTTATATGCCATGTATTTTTGTGATCTATGTGGTGACTAGCACAAGCATGCAAAGTAGGCTTCTCGATGTTGATTTCAGCCCTGTTTAATGATATTTTGATGCCATGTTAACTCGATACCGAGAGATCTATGCATATTTTGAGATACTTCAGAAGGATGTTTTGAACATATGGTTAGGATCTATCCATCCATACCTTTGTTTGCAATTATGGAGTGCCATAGCTTGATTCAATCGAGCTCTACTTTTGCTATAAAATGTTTCCTAGCAGATTGTTTACATGTTATTCAATTTTGCCATGGTTGTTGTAGTTGATCCTTGCATGCTATGATGTTGTTCTTGCCATTTCTAGCTTCTATGCCATGTCTAGTTGCTGGGTGTATGCTTAGTTTATCATGTATTGCTCTGTGGTGAGTGATTCAAGCTCACTAACATGCCTACTTGTTATCTGTTTTTGCCATGCCCTATTGCTGAAATCTGTTAATCTAAACTTGCCATGTTTACATGGGTGCCATCATATTTTTCTGCCTTTTTGGCTCATGGTCAGTAAGGGACTTTTGTTCTATGCAATTTGTAGATTCATGCCATGCCTTTGTTTTTCATGTGAAGTTCCTGTAGCATGTTTTTTCATAGCTCTAAACATTGCAACTGATGTTATTTCCAATGCCCTAAACTGTTATTATTTGCAATCTTGCCATGTCATTTTGAGCATGTTCTAGTTGTTTCGGAGATAGCTCAGTGTTCATGTTTTGTAATGCTTTACCTGTACATCATGCCCATGTCTTTTGTTTTCATGTTAAGATGTTATAGCATAGTGTTTTGGTGCTTGCATATGCCTAGTTGCTGTTTTGGGCAGATTGTTGCTATAACTTGTATAGTGTGTGTGTTGCACCGCTGTTCGCTTTTGAGTGTGCTCTTTATGAAACTTGCTTATAATTGCATGTAGCTTCGTATTATCATGTTGCATCCTTGTTTTGAGGTGTTTGTTGATGTTTGCATGTCAATGCCATGTTTAACTTGTTTTGCTCATATCTTCTAGTTGCCATGCAACTTCCACCATCATCATCATGACATACTTTACTTTGGTCATATTGCCATTGCATGATCATGTAGTTGACATCGTATTTGTGGCAAAGCCACCATGAATTATTTTTCATACATGTCACTCTTGATTCATTGCACCATCCTGGTACACCGCAGGAGGCATTCATATAGAGTCATATCTTGTTCTAGTTTCGAGTTGTAATCCTTATGTTGTAATCAATAGAAGTGTGATGATCATCATTATTAGAGCATTGCCCAAAAAAAGAGAAAGGCCAAAATAAAAAAAGGCCCAAAAAAGAAAAGAAAAGGGCAATGCTACTATCTCTTTTTCCACACTTGTGCTTCAAAGTAGCACCATGTTCTTCATGTAGTGAGTCTCATATATTGTGCTTCAAAGTAGCACCATGTTTTTCATATAGTGAGTCTCATAAGTTGTCTTTCTATACTAGTGGGAATTTTGTTATAGAACTTGGCTTGTATATTCCTACGATGGGCTTCCTCAAATGCCCTAGGTCTTCATGAGCAAGCAAGTTGGATGCACACCCACTAGTTTTCTTTTGTTGAGCATTCATAGCTCTAGTGCATCCGTTGCATGTCAATCCCTACTCCTCATGTTGACATCAATTGATGGGCATCTCCATAGCCCGTTGATTATCCTTGTCAATGTGGGACTTTCTCCTTTTTTGTCTTCTCCACACAATCCCCATCATCATACTCTATTCCACCCATAGTCTTATATCCATGGCTCACGCTCATGTATTGCGTGAAGGTTGAAAAAGTTTGAGATTATTTAAGTATGAAACAATTGCTTGGCTTGTCATCGGGGGTATAGAAGTTGGGAACATCTTTGTGTGACGAAAATGAAGCGTAGCCTAACTATATGCTTTTGTAGGGATGAACTTTCTTTGGCCATGTTATTTTGAGATGACATAATTATTTTGATTAGTATGCTTGAGTATTATTATTTTTATGTCAATATGAACTTTTGTCTTGAATCTTTCGGATCTGAATATTCATATCACAATTAAGAAGATTTACATTGAAATTATGCCAAAGTATCACTCCGCATCAAAAATTCTCTTTTGTCATTTACCTACCGAGGACGAGCAGGAATTAAGCTTAGATGCCCGATACGCTCCAACGTATCTATAATTTTGATTGCTCCATGCTACTTTATCTATTGTTTTGGACTACAATGGGCTTTATTTTCCACTTTTATATTACTTTTGGGACTAACCTATTAAACGGAGGCCCAGCCTGAATTGCTTGTTTTTTGCCTATTTCAGTGTTTCAAGAAACGAAATATCAAACGGAGTCCAAACAGAATGAAACCTTCGAACGTGATTTTCTCACCGAACGTGATCCAGAGACTTGGACCCTACTCCAAGAAGTGCAGAGGCGGTCACGAGGGAGGGCGCCGCCCCCGGGCGCGCCCGCCTCGTGGCCCCCGACGCTCCACCGACGCATTCTTCCTCCTATATATACCCACGCACTTCAACAGATCAGGACGGAGCCAAAAACCTAATTCCACCGCCGCAACTTCCTGTATCCACGAGATCCCATCTTGGGGCCTATTCCGGAGCTCCGCCGGAGTCCACCATGGAGGGCTTCTACATCAACACCATAGCCCCTCCGATGAAGTGTGAGTAGTTTACTTCAGACCTTCGGGTCCATAGCTAGTAGCTAGATGGCTTCTTCTCTCTTTTTGGATCTCAATACAATGTTCTCCCCCTCTCTCGTGGAGATCTATTTGATGTAATCTTCTTTTTGCAGTGTGTTTGTTGAGACCGATAAATTGTGGGTTTATGATCCAACTTATCTATGGAAAATATTTGATTCTTCTCTGAATTCTTTTATGTATGATCGTGTTATCTTTGCAAGTCTCTTCGAATTATCCGTTTGGTTTGGCCAACTAGATTGGTAGTTCTTGCAATGGGAGAAGTGCTTAGCTTTGGGTTCAATCTTTATGTGTCCTTACCTAGTGATGAAGGGGTTGCAAGGCACGTATTGTATTGTTGCCATCAAGGATAACAAGATGGGGTATTTATCATATTGCATGAATTTATTCCTCTACATCATGTCATCTTGCTTAAGGTGGTACTCTGTTTTTAACTTAATACTCTAGATGCATGCTGGATAGCGGTCGATGAGTGGAGTAATAGTAGTAGATGCAGAATCGTTTCGGTCTACTTGTCTCGGACGTGATGCCTATATACATGATCATTGCCTAGATATACTCATAACTATGCTCAATTCTGTCAATTGCTCAACAGTAATTTGTTCACCCACCGTAGAATATCTATGCTCTTGAGAGAAGCCACTAGTGAAACCTATGGCCCCCGGGTCTATTCTCATCATATCAATCTCCATCACTTTATTTACTTACTTTGCTTTTACTTTTCACTTTGCATCTTTATACCAAAATACCAAAAATATTATCTCTATCAGATCTCACTCTTGTAAGTGACCGTGAAGGGATTGACACCCCCTAATCGCGTTGGTTGCGAGTAGCTATCGTTTTGTGTAGGTACGAGGGACTTGCGCGTGGCCTCCTACTGGATTGATACCTTGGTTCTCAAAAACTGAGGGAAATACTGACGCTACTGTGCTGCATCATCCTCTCCTCTTCGGGGAAAACCAACGCAAGCTCAAGACGTAGCAGTGGCGCCCGAGGTTGATAGCCACCTTCAGCTTATGCCGCTCCTCCACCAACCGAAGATCCTCGGCCATGAGGCGCGCATCCACATTCACAAGCTCTTCACCAAGCCGGTTCATCTTGCCCAACACCTCCCGAAAGAGCTCGTGGCGGACGACGCTCCCTCCTTGCACCGACTTGAGCACGCTGCTGACTCCGTCATCCGCCTCGGGGGCCGCAGAGGAGGCCCAAAGCGGCTCACCCCCTCTCGGCAGGGGGCTGGGGGCTGGCACCCACCTGGTTGCTGGCCAGGCCTCACGAGAGGCCCAAGCTAACAGAGACCCACCACCTAAAGAGGACCCCACGACCGAAGCCAACCCGCCGCCGTCCACGACTAGGGAAGGGGTCCTTGGCACACTGGTCTGTTGGGGAACGTTGCAGAAAATAAAAAATTTCCTGCGGTTTCACCAAGATCTATCTATGAGTTCATCTAGCAACGAGTGATTGGAGTGCATCTACATACCTTTGTAGATCGCGAGCGGAAGCGCTCAAGAGAACGGGTTGAGGGAGTCGTACTCGCCGTGATCCAAATCACCGATGACCGAGTGCCGAACGGACGACACCTCCGCGTTCAACACACGTACGGTTGGGGAAGACGTCTCCTCCTTCTTGATCCAGCAAGGGGGAAGGAGAGGTTGATGGAGATCCAGCAGCACGACAGCGTGGTGGTGGATGCAGCAGGGATCTCGGCAGGCTTCGCCAAGCTCTACGGAGGAGGAGGAGGTGTTGGAGTGGGAGAGGAGGCGCCAGGCATGGGTGCGGCTGCCCTCCTCCCCTCTTTATATAGGCCCCAAGGGGGGCGCTGCCCCGAGATGGGATCTCCCAAGGGGGCGGCCAAGGGGTGGAGTGCCCCTAAGGCAGTGAGGCGCCCCCCCTAGGGTTCCCAACCCTAGGCGCAGGGGGGCCAAGGGGGGCGCACCAGCCCACCAGGCTGGTTTCTCCCACTTCAGCCCATGGGGCCCTCGGGATAGGTGGCCCCACCGGTGGACCCGGGACCCTTCCGTGGTCCCAGACAATACCGTGACCCCAAACTTTCCCGATGGTCAAACTCGACTTCCCATATATAATTCTTTACCTCCCACCATTCTCGAACTCCTCGTGACGCCCGAGATCTCATCCGGACTCCAAACAACTTTTGGTTTGCTGCATACTTTATATCTCTACAACCCTAGCGCCACCGAACCTTATGTGTAGACCCCACGGGTTCGGAGACACGAGACATGACCGAGACGACTCTCGGTCAATAACCAACAGCGGATCTCGATACCCATGTTGGCTCCTACATGCTCCTCGATGATCTCATCGGATGAACCACGATGTCGAGGATTCAAGCAACCCCGTATACAATTCCCTTTGTCAATCGATACGTTACTTGCCCGAGATTCGATCGTCGGTATCCCAATACCTCGTTCAATCTCGTTACCCGCAAGTCACTTTACTCGTACCGTAATGCATGATCCCGTGACCATACACTTGGTCACTTTGAGCTCATTATGATGATGCATTACTGAGTGGGCCCAATGATACCTCTCCGTAATACGGAGTGACAAATCCCAGTCTCGATCCGTGTCAACCCAACAGACACTTTTGGAGATACCCGTAGCATACCTTTATAGTCATCAAGTTACGTTGTGATGTTTGGTACACCCAAAGCACTCCTACGGTGTCGTGGATTTGTCACGACAGATGTCCTTAGTGTCAGGACTTAGTCGCGAGGCCAACGCATCTATGTGGTAGCTTGAGAGGGGTTCAGCTGAATCGAGAGACGCAACACAAGACAAGGGTTTAGACAGCTTCGGGCCCCGGGAAACATCATCCGATAACAACCCTACATGCTGTTTGAGGCTAGGTCTCATTATCATCACGAGGGAGACGCCGTAAACCGGCTCTTTGTGTCTAGCCCTAGAGATTGTTTCTTCTTGCTTGTAGCTTCTCCCCTTTTGGGGATCCCTGCCCCTCCTTATATATGTTGAAGGGGCAGGTTACATGTGGAGTCCTATTAGGATTAGGACTAGTCTATCTCTAATACAAACCGGATACGAGTCCAGGTCTTAACTCCTTGTAAGACAAATATTCCTTATGCCTTTCCTCTTAAACCGGCCCACCATAGTATGAACCAGCCTTCATGAACCGCCCGTTGGGCCACCGGGTCTTGTCGCTCCTCGCACCCATCTGCCGGATTACCAATGAGTCGTGAACCGCCAGGTCCAAACGGGTCGCCAGTGAATCGTCAAGTCTTAGCCGGGTCTCAACTAAACCACCAAGTCCGGCCGGGTTATACTTCCGACCGGTTTACGCCGCGGGGTATATCCCCGACATTAGCCCCCAGTTTAATTTTGATTTATCCATGCTAAACTGATCTGCAACATAAACACAAGAACAGATTTGGTGGTTTGTGCTCCGGGTTAAGAATTCTTCTAAACCAGCACCTGATCATCCTTGAGTCCTTGTCATTCCTCCTTCTAAAAAATCCAGGTCAATAACCAGCTTCATACTCAAATTGCTGACGTTGGTTTCTCACAAAGAAAATTTGTGAGGAATAATCCACTTGAGTCGGCTTCCAAAACGCCGATTTAAGAAATATGGGTCTTGAAATACTCATCTGATATTCATCCGGTTTGAAGATGTAAAACTTGCCGGTTTAATATTACCAAAATTGCCGGTTTGTAAATATGGATGGCACCGAATCATAATTATTACCAACGCCGGGTCATAATTGTTGCAGACACCGGGTCAATCCGGTTTGCTCAGAACTGAGAATTTGAAGATTTTTCTCCCTTATATCCATATTACCTGTAGCCCCCAAGTCTTGAGCAAAACAAAGTGATGGTTTAAGACTTGCTTCAATATAAATACTACCACTTTTGAAGAAATCCATGTTGTTCATCCCAATCACTAGTAAAAACTGAATACTCCATATTATGTAGCCCCCAAGTGCCGGGTTGTCATGCTTGCAGCATCCTGGGACTTGTACTTGCCCGATGCTCAAAAAACTTCAACCAGTGTAGCCCCCAAGGGCCGGGTTTATGCAATAATGAGCAGGGACTTTGTAAATATAATCATATAGATTTGAGCAGTGATGTGTAGCCCCCAAGGGTTGGCTTAGTAAGATAATACTGAACCGGGAATTGATATATACTTCAATGAAAATAACATCTTATAATGTAGCTTCCATCGTAGGGCTTGAACCCACGTCCACAAGGTTAAGAGCTTTGTGTTTTACCAACCGAGCAATGAACCCTGTAATATAATGGATTAAGGCTTGTATACCTTGAATGTTTGACAGGAGCAATTGGTAGCCCCCAAGGGCCGGCTCATTATGATATGATGAGTCGGGTCTTCAATAAGATGAGCAAAAAATGACTTTGCATTAGCCCCCAAGTGTCATGGTGCATGCTTGCAGCGACATGAGACTTGCATATAACCTCAATTTGAATAATGTAGCCCCCAAATGCCGGGTTGTAAGCCTGCAGCGACTCGGGACTATTCCTTCCATTGTAGAATAAATCATATCCTCTGATAAAAAATAGCCATTGCGCTAAAGCGACTTTGAAAACCTCAATAATACCGATTATTAATAACCATAATAAAAATCCAGCCATGTTGGCTATTCAAGATAATATAATCCGGTATGAAAACCTTATTCATTCAATATCATAATGAAAATTCAGCCAAGTTTGGCTATTTGAATAATATAACCCAATGATTTATGTTTATGATTCCAATGGCGCAATCCAAATATATACTAGCGACTTATAGTCCAAAGCCGTGCTGGGTTAACAAACACCGGATAATTTCTCATCATATACTGGTGACTTATCGCCTTAAAGCCAGCCGGTTTAATAAACACCAGATAATTTCTCATCATATGTCAAGCGACTTATCGATTAAAGCCAGGCGGTTTAATAAACACCGGATAATTTATCATCATATTGGCGACTTATCGCCTTAAAGCCAGGCGGTTTAATAAACACCGGATAATTTATCATCATACTGGCGACTTATAACCGAACGCCAGGCCGGGTTAGTAAACGCCGGTGATTTATAATCGTTTTTATTCAACCTGTTTTCGCATACAACAAGTTTAAAGTGTCCCGTGACATTGAATCACATCGTTGGTTTACCAACTTTTGTAGTAAGAGTGATAACCCCAATCTTGAGTAATAATAATTCCTTTCATCTTGTGCGGTTTATGATAAAACCGCATCGGGTTTGTGATAAACACCGGATTAACCATATAGAATATCGGTGACTTGTAGTCAATCCAAGCGTGAACCGGAGGCGGTTTAGACCATCGGTCTTGGTATGCCTTCGCATATTTATCTTCAAGCGATGCCTGTTTGAATCATATGTTTCCAAACTGTTTTCCGCAGTTAAGAAGCTTAAAAGGCCCTGCCACCGTCAGGCATGATGTTGGTTGGCCAATCTTGAAGCGGGGTTGAAATCCCAAACTTTGGAGAAAACAGCTCATGTTAATATAAGGCCAGTTTACAATGTAAACCGCTCCGGGTTATAATAAACACCGGTTTACTCCATAATAGGATGGTAACAGAAAATCAGACCGGGCAGATAGTCTCCGGATTAAGATTTGACCGTGTTCCGTCAATTTGTAATTGACAGTTGAAAAAGATTAACAATGTCGGTTTGAAAACGCAACAAAGAAATGTTTATCAAAAGAAAAACAGAATTCAAGCAAAGGCAAAGAAAAAACCATTGCAAATGAGGCTTTGAGTCGATCAAAGGCATTACCATGGTCGGACAAGACCATGCCCCCAAAAGGCGTAGCTATGGTTCAAGTCAGCCAGGTCCCCAAATGATGCTTTGGCATTACGCCGATCAAGAGGTGTAGCTACGGTTCGGGTTCGACCAAGCCCCCAAGTGATGCTATGGCACTAGGCCGATCAAGAGGCATGACTGGTTCAGACGTGACCAAGTCCCCAAGTGATGCTGTGGCTTTCGCCTATCAAAAGGTGTTGCTATGGTTCGGACACGACCAAAGCCCCCACATGACATCGTGGCATTACGCCGATCAAGAGGCGTGGCTATGGTTCAGATACGACCAAGCCCCCAAGTGATGTTGTGGCATTGAGCCGATCAAGAGGTGTGACTATGGTTCAGACATGACCAAGCCCCCAAGTGATCAATAATATGATAAGCCAATAAGGCATGATACCCATGTTTGAACCGCGCATCATGGCAGCAGGTCCTTTTTGGCACCCTTTAACTTTTTGCAAGAGATAAATCCTTCTTGAACCGGGATTTTGAACCGGATATCGAGAGCTTCAAAGCTTTGTGGGAGACATCTTTCCCTTGAACCAGATTTTAAACCGGAATCTTCATTTTCAGCCGGAAATTTTCTAACGGCCTTTAAACTCGAACTTGCGAGAAGTTAATTCCTTTTTAAACCGGATTTGAGAGCTTCAGAGCTTTGCAGGAGAATAGATTTCCCTTGAACCGGATTGTAACCCGGATATTTGAGCGCTTCAGTGAGACTGACTTCCATTGAGCCGGATTTTAAACTAGAATCCTTTCTGATGACCCAGGACTTCTTCATTGAGCCCGGATTTTGTAACTGCCATATACTTTCTAAGCCGGAAATTTTCTGACGGCCTTTAAGTTTTTATCAATATAACAGGAGCCTCCGGGACCTGGTTATCTTTCCCTCCATCGTCCTAGGGTTCTTAATTTTGCTGAAACTAGAAAGATTTGCTGAGTCATGTCATCGTAGCCCCCGAGTATCAAAGGTGACTCGAGGAGTTGGCTTGAGACTCTCCATATGTGACCGTGATGTAAACCGGCATAAGTTGTATATCATCGGTGTTGATAGCTCGATGTGAATTCACAGAAGATTGAGGTGACTCCGGCGGGTTATAAATGATCCTGTATGAGCCGCGTCAGCAACTCGGCCAATGGTTCCTTCCAACTGGTGATTTGAAGTTAACCAAACTATAGTGGCGGCAACTTGTGCGCCTGCCCATTGAGCCATCCAGTGCGGGCGGCGGTTGATAGTATATGATAATTTGCCTCCATTTTGTTGAAAGAAAACCAGGCTACCCAAGCTGTGACTTGCTCATACTCAATAAACAGCTCATGCGGACAGGTGCGTCCCGGTGTGTTGATGTAGACCGGATCGTGAGAGATGGATGGTAAAGACGTCCGCCGTATTAGAGGCGGCACAGACAGATGAGTCGGCCGCGGCGTTGTAAACCGGCGTGGACGAACGAATTAGCCACGTCATATTGATGTAAACCGGTCTGCAGAATGGCGGTTTGCATTTATATTCATCGAGCTTGATGGCATGGTAAGATACTAGCGCATTCATAATGGTGGCGCGAGTTTATACATCCATGACACAGCCATAGCTTTTACAGTGAACAATTGTCCTGCATAAACAATATTGCAGACCAAGGCAAAGGTAAACTGTTCTTTGACAAAAATAATATGTGTTAATAAAATATTTTTTTGATGGATATCACCTGATGTGCTAGGCCGGAAATTATCTGCCATGGAGTTGATGATCACCACAGTGATGCTAAAATTAATCACGGCCGAGTTAACTGTAGGAGCAGACAAATGAGTCGGCCCGGCTGTGTAAGCTGGTGCGGCCGAGCAATTTGTCCTCGACGTTGTAAGCCGACGCGTGAACCAGCCGCGGGGGCGGACGGGCGAGTCGTCCGTGGCGTTGTAAGGTGGTGCGGACGGGCGAGTCAGCCGGTACAGTGATGCAAACCGGACCGCGACACCCTTTCCGTGAAGCCGCGCGATACAGCCGAACGTGCATCCGTGGTATAACACTAACCTTTTTTTCTTTTAATAGTTGCCTGCGTAAAAATATTACAGGCCAGAGTAATTGTTGTCGGATGAATTAACATGTACTGGTAAAATACAAAGAAAGGATAGCACCTGGTATATTTTGTCGGATGCTGTCGCTGGATAATGCATAGTGCTGCTTTTGTTTTTAACAAAAGAGTTGATTGGTTCTGTGTCTTCTAGTGCGTGAGCTCTCCATATAACCCGGCCGGTACTTTTTGAGCCGGAATTTCTGGAACCAGAACTTCTTGATAATCCGGCCGGAACTTTTGATAATCCAAACTTTTGTACCGGAACCTCTTGATAATCCGGCCGGAACTTTTGATAATCCGGAACCTTTGAACCGGAACCTCTTGATAATCCGGAACCTTTGAATCGAAACCTCTTTATAATCCGGACGAAACTTTTGATAATCCGGAACGTTTGAACCGAAAACTCTTGATAATCCGGAACCTTTGAATCGGAACCTCTTGATAATCTGGAACCTTTGAATCAGAACCTCTTGATAATCCGGCCGGAACTTTTGATAATCCGGAACCTTTGAACCGAAAGCTCTTAATAATCCGGCCGGAACTTTTTGCTAATCCGGAAGTATTTGATAATCCGGAACTTTTCTGTAGCCTAAATCGGAACTCTTTGACGACTCGGACAGAACCTTTCGGCGATGCGGTTGGAACCCTTCGGTGATTCGGACTGAACTTTTCGTCGAGGCAATCAGAACTCTTTGATGATTCAGATAGAACCTTTCGTCGAGACGGTCGGAACTTTTCAATGATCCGGCCAGAACTTTCCGACGAACCGGCGGAACCTTTCAATGAGCCTGACGGAACTTTTTCGGCAAGCCGGCTGGAACTCTCCGATGAACCGGCCGGAACTTTTTCATTGAGCCGGACGGAGCTTCTCGATCCCTAGGATAGCGCCCTCCAAGAACTCAACACCACCGTGCGCAGGCCCCATGGTGGGCGCCAACTGTCGTGGATTTGTCACGACAGATGTCCTTAGTGTCAGGACTTAGTCGCGAGGCCAACGCATCTATGTGGTAGCTTGAGAGGGGTTGAGCTGAATCGAGAGATGCAACACAAGACAAGGGTTTAGACAGCTTCGGGCCCCGGGAAACATCATCCGGTAACAACCCTACATGTTGTTTGAGGCTAGGTCTCATTACCATCACGAGGGAGACGCCGTAAACCGGCTCTTTGTGTCTAGCCCTAGAGATTGTTTCTTCTTGCTTGTAGCTTCTCCCCTTTTGGGGAGCCCTGCCCCTCGTTATATATGTTGAAGGGGCAGGTTACATGTGGAGTCCTATTAGGATTAGGACTAGTCTATCTCTAATACAAACTGGATACAAGTCCAGGTCTTAACTCCTTATAAGACAAATATTCCTTATGCCTTTCCTCTTAAACCGGCCCACCATAGTATGAACCGGCCTTCATGAACCGCTCGTTGGGCCACCGAGTCTTGTCGCTCCTCGCACCCGTCTGCCGGATTACCAATGAGTCATGAACCGCCAGGTCCAAACGGGTCGCCAGTGAATCATCAAGTCTTAGTCGGGTCTCAACTAAACCACCAAGTCCGGCCGGGTTATACTTCCGGCCGGTTTACGCCGCGGGGTATATCCCCGACATACGGTATCCGGGAGTTACACGATCTCATGGTCTAAGGAAAAGATACTTGACATTGGAAAAGCTCTAGCAAAACGAACTACACGATCTTGTGCTATGCTTAGGATTGGGTCTTGTCCATCACATCATTCTCCTAATGATGTGATCCCGTCATCAATGACATCCAATGTCTATAGTCAGGAAACCATGACTATCTGTTGATCAACGAGCTAGTCAACTAGAGGCTCAGTAGGGACATGTTGTTGTCTATGTATTCACATGTGTATTACGATTTCCGGATAATACAATTATAGCATGAATAAAAGACAATTATCATGAAAAAGGAAATATAATAATAATCCTTTTATTATTGCCTCTAGGGCATATTTCCAACAGTCTCCCACTTGCACTAGAGTCAATAATCTAGTTACATTGTGATGAATCAAACACCCATAGAGTTCTGGTGTTGATCATGTTTTGCTCGTGGAAGAGGTTTAGTCAATGGATCTGCGACATTCAGATCCGTATGCACTTTGCAAATTTCTATGTCTCCATCTTGAACATTTTCACGAATGGAGTTGAAGCGACACTTGATGTGCCTCGTCTTCTTGTGAAACCAGGCTCCTTGGCAAGTGCAATAGCTCTAGTGTTGTCACGTAAGAGTTTGATCGGCCCCGACGCATTGGGTATGACTCCTAGGTCGGTGATGAACTCCTTCACCCAAATTGCTTCATGTGCTGCCTCCGAGGCTGCCTTGTACTCCGCTTCACATGTAGATCCCGCCACGACGCTCGCTTGCAGCTGCACCAGCCATCGCTCCACCGCTCAACATATACACGATCGGGTTTGTGACTTAGAGTCATTCAAATCGTGTCGAAGCTAGCATCGACGTAACCCTTTACGACGAGCTCTTCGTCACCTCCATAAACGAGAAACATGTCCTTAGTCCTTTTCAGGTACTTCAGGATATTCTTGACCGCTGTCTAGTGTTCCTTGCCGGGATTACTTTGGTACCTTCCTACCAAACTTACGGCAAGGTTTACATCAGGTCTGTACACAAGATGGCATACATAATAGACCCTATGGCTGAGGCATAGGGGATGACACTCATCTCTTCTATATCTTCTGCCGTGGTCGAACATTGAGCCGAGCTCAATTTCACACCTTGCAATACAGGCAAGAACCCTTTCTTGGACTGATCCATATTGAACTTCTTCAATATCTTATCAAGGTATGTGCTTTGTGAAAGACCTATGAGGCGTCTCAATCTATCTCTATAGATCTTGATGACTAATATATAAGCAGCTTCTCCAAGGTCCTTCATTGAAAAACTCTTATTCAAGTAGGCCTTAATGTTGTCCAAAAGTTCTATATCATTTCCCATCAAAAGTATGTCATCTACATATAATATGAGAAATTCTACAGAGCTCCCACTCACTTTCTTGTAAACGCAGGCTTCTCCATAAGTCTCAAGATAAACCCAAACGCTTTGATCATCTCATCAAAGCTTAATGTTCCAACTCCGAGATGCTTGCACCAGCCCATAAATGGATCGCTGGAGCTTGCATACCTTGTTAGCATTCTTAGGGTCGACAAAACCTTCCGCTGCATCATATATGATTTGGGGCGTTCAGCTTCCAAAGGACCCTTCCTTTGCAATAAAAGCACTCACCTCGTGCATGGGTCCATTCTTTGACTTCTTCCCGCAATCGGATTATCGGGCGCTGCAACATCCTTGCCGCCCTTCTTGAAGTTCTTCTTACCCTTTACCTTCTTGAACTTAATGGTTTTATTGACCATCAACACTTGATGTTCCTTCTGATTTCTACCTCCACGACTTGAAGATTGAAAATACTTCAGGAATAGTTTTCACCATCCCCGCATATTGTAGTTCATCACAAAGCTCTTGTAGCTTGGTGGGAGCGATCAAGGATTCTTTCAATGACCGCCTCGTCCGGAGGTTAATGTCCACTGGGACAAAGCGGTTGTGCAACCTGACATTTTGAGTATGTGCTCACTGACAGAACTGTTTTCCTCCATCTTACAACTATAGAACTTGTCGGAGACTTCATATCTCTCGACCCGGGCATGAGCTTGGAAAACCATTTTCAGCTCCTCGAACATTTCATATGCTCCGTCTTGCTCAAAACGATTTTGGAGCCCCGGTTCTAAGTTGTAAAGCATGCCGCACCGAACGAGGGAGTAATCATCAAGCGTGACGCCAAGCGCTCATAACGCCTTGGTTCTCTGGGATGGGTGCTTCACCTAGCGGTCCTTCTAGGACATATGCTTTCTTGGCAGCTATGAGGATGATCCTCAGGTTCCGGACCTAGTCCGTATAGTTGATGCCATCATCTTTCAGCATGGTTTTCTCTAGGAACGCGTTGAAGTTCATGTTGACATGAGCGTTGGCCATTTGATCTAAAAGACATTTATGCAAAGGTTTTAGACTAAGTTCATGATAATTAAGTTCATCTAATCAAATTATTTAATGAACTCCCACTCAGATTAGACATCCCTCTAGTCATCTAAGTGTTACATGATCCGAGTCGACTAGGTCGTGTCCGATCATCATGTGAGACGGACTAGTCATCATCGGTGAACATCTCCGTGTAGATCGTATCTTCCATACGACTCATGTTCGACCTTTCGGTCTTTGTGTTCCGAGGCCATGTCTGTACATGCTAGGGTCGTCAAGTTAACCTAAGTGTTTTGCATGTGTAAAACTGTTTTACACCCGTTGTATGTGAACATAGGAATCTATCACACCCGATCATCATGTGGTGCTTTGAAACAACGAACTTTCGCAACGGTGCACAGTTAGGGGGAACACTTTCTTGAAATTATTATGAGGGATCATCTTATTTACTACCGTCGTTCTAAGTAAACAAGATGCATAAACATGATAAACATCACATGCAATCAAATAGTAGTGACATGATATGGCCAATATCATATAGCTCCTTCTATCTCCATCTTCGGGGCTCCATGATCATCTTCGTCACCGCATGACACCATGATCTCCATCATCGTGTTCCATGGGGTTGTTTCGCCAACTATTACTTCTACTACTATGGCTAACGGTTTAGCAATAAAGTAAAGTAATTACATGGCGTTGAATCAATGACACGCAGGTCATACAATAATTAAGACAACTCCTATGGCTCCTGCCGTTGTCATACTCATCGACATGCAAGTCGTGATTCCTATTACAAGAACATGATCTCATACATCACAATATATCATTCATCATTCATCACAACTTTTGGCCATATCACATCACAAAGCAATTGCTGCAAAAACAAGTTAGACGTCCTCTAATTGTTGTTGCATCTTTACGTGGCTGCAATAGGGTTCTAGCAAGAACGTTTTCTTACCTACTGAAAAAGCCACAACGTGATTTGTCAACTTCTATTTACCCTTCATAAGGACCCTTTTCATCGAATCCGCTCCAACTAAAGTGGAGAGACAGACACCCGCTAGCCACCTTATGCAACTAGTGCATGTCACCGGTGGAACCTGTCTCACGAAGCGCACGTAAGGTCGGTCCGGCCGCTTCATCCCACAATACCGCTGAAGCAAAATAATACTAGTAGCGGCAAGAAAGTTGACAACATCTACGCCCACAACAAATTGTGTTCTACTCGTGCAAAGAGAACTACGCATAAACCTGGCTCATGATGCCACTGTTGGGGAACGTTGCAGAAAATAAAAAAATTCCTACGGTTTCACCAAGATCTATCTATGAGTTCATCTAGCAACGAGTGATTGGAGTGCATCTACATACCTTTGTAGATCGTGAGCAGAAGCATTCAAGAGAACGGGGTTGAGGGAGTCGTACTTGTCGTGATCCAAATCACCGATGACCGAGTGCCGAACGGACGGCACCTCCGCGTTCAACACACGTACGGTTGGGGAAGACGTCTCCTCCTTCTTGATCCAGCAAGGGGGAAGGAAAGGTTGATGGAGATCTAGCAGCACGACGGCGTGGTGGTGATGCAGCAGGGATCTCGGCAGGGCATCGCCAAGCTCTACGGAGGAGGAGGAGGTGTTGGAGTGGGAGAGGGAGGCGCCAGGGGCTTGGGTGCGGCTGCCCTCCCCCCTCTTTATATAGGCCCCCAAGGGGGGCGCCGGCCCTGGAGATGGGATCTCCCAAGGGGGGCAGCGACCAAGGGGGTGGAGTGCCCCCCATGGCAAGTGGAGGCGCCCCCTCCCCTAGGGTTCCCAACCCTAGGCGCAGGGGGGGGCCCAAGGGGGGGGCGCACCAGCCCACCAGGGACTGGTTTCCCTCCCACTTCAGCCCATGGGCCCTCCGGGATAGGTGGCCCCACCCGGTGGACCCGGGACCCTTCCGTAGTCCCAGACAATACCGTGACCCCGAAATTTTCTTGATGGCCGAAACTCGACTTCCCATATATAATTCTTTACCTCCGGAGCATTCCGGAACTCCTCGTGACGTCCGGGATCTCATCTGGGACTCCGAACAACTTTCGGTTTGCTGCATACATTATATCTCTACAACCCTAGCATCACCGAACCTTAAGTGTGTAGACCCTACGGGTTCGGGAGACACGTAGACATGACCGAGACGACTCTCTGGTCGATAACCAACAGCGGGATCTGGATACCCATGTTGGCTCCCACATGCTCCTCGATGATCTCATCGGATGAACCACGATGTCGAGGATTCAAGCAACCTCGTATACAATTCCCTTTGTCAATCGGTACGTTACTTGCCCGAGATTCGATCGTCGGTATCCCAATACCTCGCTCAATCTCGTTACGCAAGTCACTTTACTCGCATCAGTAATGCATGATCCCGTGACTAGACACTTGGTCACTTTGAGCTCATTATGATGATGCATTACCGAGTGGGCCCAATGATACCTCTCCGTAATACGGAGTGACAAATCTCAGTCTCGATCCGTGTGAACCCAACTGACACTTTCGGAGATACCCGTAGCATACCTTTATAGTCACCCAGATTACGTTAGGACGTTTGGTACACCCAAAGCACTCCTACGGTATCCGGAGTTACACGATCTCATGGTCTAAGGAAAAGATACTTGACATTGGAAAAGCTCTAGCAAAACGAACTACACGATCTTGTGCTATGCTTAGGATTGGGTCTTGTCCATCACATCATTCTCCTAATGATGTGATCCCGTCATCAATGACATCCAATGTCCATAGTCAGGAAACCATGACTATCTGTTGATCAACGAGCTAGTCAACTAGAGGCTCACTAGGGACATGTTATGGTCTATGTATTCACACGTGTATTACGATTTCCGGATAATACAATTATAGCATGAATAAAAGACAATTATCATGAACAAGGAAATATAATAATAATCCTTTTATTATTACCTCTAGGGCATATTTCCAACATGGTCACACCCCAAACAAGGCCGCCAAGAGAAGGCAGCATAAGCATGAGCTCAAGGCACCCGGCAGGCGGGCTGGATACCTGGGCTGGTCCCGCTCCAGGGGCCGCATGCGGGCTCACAGCGCTTGAACCTGGCGAAGGAAGCAAAGCGAGAGGAGGTTGCTTCTCAGGAGATTCCGTGGCCTTGGCGGAAGGGATCCTGGGGAACCAACCGTCTGAAAGGGAAGCGGCGCGCAAGGGATGACAGAGATAAGGTACTTACTCATCGATGGCGATATACTTCCTCCACTTCAACGGCCCGAAGACACCGTTGCTACAGCTTGGGGATCCCTTCCTCTTGCGGAGCTCCTCAAAGTCCACACGAAGCCGGCCGAAGCGTTGTACATGTTGACCATCCCGAGGCGCAACTAGGGAAGCACCCCAGGAGGCCTCAGGAGCGCCAAGCTAGGGAGAACTGTCGGGCTCCACCTCGCGACGACCTGCTATGTCACATCCCTAGTTCTGAACTGACCTATGCTAGCTTCCATGTGAGCATCATGTTTAAATTCAAATGAAATTTGAATTGAGGAGTTTTTCAAAAGCCTCAGAAAACCTCTAAAAATAACCAACATTTAAATCTCATCAAATGAGTCCAAGAAAATGTTCTGTTATTCAGAGAAATATTGGCATGAGGTAAAATGCAAACCAATATTTTTGGAGGATGAAAGATTTTTTTGGGCCTTTGAATTAATTCAATAACTATTTGCATTGGATATATATTTTATATATAATTAATATATGTCCAATAATTCTGGGACATTTTATGTGGTTTGGTATACTTTAGTTCTAGCCACATAATTATCTTCAGATTTTATAAAATGGTTTAGTATTTTTACTAAACCAAAACAAAACAGAACAAAATAGAAAAACTCAAATGTAAGAAACAGAGAGAGAAGGAACTTACTCGGCGCCACCGGCAGCCCATCTCGCCCGCCCAGCCCACCAGGCAGGGAGGTCTTCTTCTCCCGCCTTGATCGGATGCACACAAGCGTTCGACGGCAGCGCCACCACACGGCCACCTCCTCGCTTGCCGACGACCTCGGACGCTGGGCGATTTACTCGCGTGCCGCCCCGATCCCGCCGACCGCTTCGCCGCTCTCCCCACGGCTCTCTCCTCTGCTCCTCTCTCTCGCCGGACCGACGCGTCGTCGCCGCCGCCACCATAGCCACGGCCACCGTCCACCACTCGCCTCGCCGACCAGTCCGGAAGGACCGCAGCGTCGTTCTCATCACCCACGCAGAGCTGTTACGCCGGCGCCTGCATCACCGGCTACCTCGTTTACTTCTACCTCGGGCACCCGAGATCGCTGTCGACGATTGGCTCCGGCCTGCACCATCCCCGCCTTGCTGTCCGCTCCGGAGACTCGCCGTGAGCCCCTCTTCTTTTCCCTCTTCTCTCGTGCTCGTGCTCGCTCCCTAGCTCCATTTCCCACCGCTGCCGAGAGCATCTCGCTGCCGCCATGGCGTAGCTGTGGCCACAGCCAAGAAGCTCACAACGGAGCGCGCCATCGTGCTCGTGAAGTCCCCAGAACCTAACGCACACACTCACTCGCCTCGACGCGCCGTAGCACCAACCCCGCAATCACCCGAGCTCCGGCCGCCGCCGCGAGCTTGCTTCCGGCGAATGCCGGCCACCCCCGCACCTCCCGTTGGTCTCCCCAGATGCGCACGGGCACGGGCTACCTTCTGGTGCCCCTGGCGTGTCGATCCGCGCCTCCGCGAGGTCCGAGCGAACTCCGCCATGTTCGAGGTCACCGTCGGCGACGCCCGCGATCGCCGACGTGGCCATCTAGTTAGCGCTAATCCCCCACCACTTAACCCCCTGACCCACTTACATATGGGCCCCACGCCCTAATTAACCCCGGGTTCTATTTCTTGTTTAGTTTAGATTAACTCAGCAGGACCCACGCGTCAGAGTTGACCCAGCTGACGTGGCCTTTGACTTGGCCCACCTGTCACGTCACTAACTAGCCCCAGTCACTGACCAGTGTACCCCACTGGTCAGGTTTGACTTGGAGGCGCCTAGTTGACCTTCTGACATCAGGGCGACGTCATGCTGACGCAACATGTATTTTCTGGATTTATTTTAATTCAGGAAATTCCAAAAAATGTCCTAAACTTCTAAAAATCATATAAATTCAACCGTAACTCCAAATTAAATAAGTTATATATGAAAAATGATCAGAAAAATCCAATCTATCCATCTGTACCATTTTCATGCATGTTAGAACAACTTAAAGTTGCTGTTTAGGACATTTCAATTAAATGGCATTTGAATTTCACATATGGAGTTTGAATTTGAACCCTTGGTTCAAACCAACTTCATTTAATATGGTTGCTAGTTGCACTAGCTCAATCAACAGCATATTGCCATGACATTATCATGCATCATATTTGTGCATTGCATTGATTGCGCTTCTTCTTTGTTTGCCGGTGCTTGTCCCCTCTCAGTAAGACGTGTACCGACGACGTGATCGATGACACCGATGAAGAACTATATTATCTTCAGAAGTGCCAGGCAAGCAAAACCCCCTTGTTCATTCCGATAAAATCCCACTCTCTTGCTCCTGCTCTCTTTTACTGCATTAGGACAACATCGATTCAACTGTTACATGCTGCGGTAGTTGAACCCCTTATCCTCTGCATGACCTGTCATTGCCACAGTAAATAGATGAAACCCACTAGCATGAGTAGGAGTTGTTTGAGACTTGATGTGCCTACTCATTCATGCTTGTTTGTCATGCCTGCTACTGCTTAGAGTTCAGTCGGGTCTGATTCATCGGGAATGAATTGGAATTGTTATGAACATGTCCTATTGTGTGTGAGCTAAGTGTGTGAACACGATTTGGTAAAGGTAGCGGTGAGAGGCCATGTAGGAGTACATGCTGGGTTGTCTCATTGCAGCCGTCCTCAGGAACTGAGTTCTGTGTTTGTGATCCATGAAACAGTTAGTACCACGCATTGGGCCCGAAACCAATGGACCCTCTCGGCTTCTTAACCACCCTTGTTCTCTGTCCAGGAGTTGCAACTAGTTTCGTGTTGGTAGGATATGTGTTGGAGGCCGTGCGAAGCGCTGACCCTAGGGGTGGGCTATGATGCGGTAGATACACCGTGGCGTGCAAAATCAATGCCCGCTTGGTATCTCGGGAACCTGCACACATCGCTCGGGGCCGTTAGTGGAAACCTCGGCCGGACTCCATGGATGGAACCCGAATAGGCGATAAACCTGGACTAGAGACTTGAGTGTTTAGGTAGGTGTGGCCGACACCCACGTTGGGCTTCCGCTTGAAGGTTGCCGAGTACATGTCGGTAAACGGCGGTAAGTGGTGAGCGTGTGTGAAGAAGTACACCCCTGCAGGGTTAATATGATCTATTCGAATAGCCGTGTCCGCGGAGAAGGACTTCTGGGTTGCCTATATCAGTTCATAGACAAGTGAAAGTGGATACTCTAAAATGCGCAAGATAAGCGTGAGTGCTATGGTTGGCGTTCTCGTAGGAAGACGGGAGCGGATCCATAGTGGTGTATTGATATGGTGAATATGTGGACTCGTGTGCGCCACCTCAAAAGAGTTACTTGCAGTCGCAGTTCAGGATAGCCACCGAGTTAAAGCTGGCTTGCTGCAGTCAAACTCCACCACCCCCTTTGTTGATAATGATGCATATGTAGATAGTTCTGATGTAAGTCTTGCTGAGTACGTTTGTACTCACGTTTGCTTATTTTATGTTTTGCGAGAGACGCGTCGGTCTCGCTAGTAGTTCCACTTGACTTGACGCTTAGCTTGTTACCTCAGCTATGATCTTGTGCCCTCGGCAGATCTCGTAGATAGTCGGGCTTCTCAGCCTTTTTCATTTGTAGATGTACGTACTCGGACATGTTAAGCTTCCGCTTGTGCTTGTTGCTTGTATGCTCTGAATGTTGGGTCATGAGACCCATGTTTGTAATATCTCGCTCCTCGGAGCCTAATGAATAAATATTTGAGTCATGGAGTTATGTTGTGATGCCATGTTGTATTTACACATATTGAGCATATTGTGTGTATGTTTGAAATGCTTGGTATGTGTGGGATCCGACAATCTAGTTGTTTATCCTTGGCAGTCTCTCATATGGGGAAATGTAGTCTAGTGCTTCCTGAGCGATAGTAGTCCGCTACAGCCCGGTTCACCGGAGTCCTGCTAGCTCAAAGATTATGCTTTGGACACTTGATCTGGCGTCATGTGTTTCACCGTTCCTATGTCTGTCCTTCGGGAAATGTCACACGGTGATATTCGAGTCCTGCCTAGCTGCTACAGCCCGGGATACCGGAGTCCTCATAGCCCAGTGCTACAGCCCAATTCATACGTTGATGACCGACATGCTCGATGTGATTCGTGTATGCCTGTCCCCATGGGTTAGCGCCGCTTTGGGTTCACGACTAGCCATGTCGGCCCGGGTTCTCTGTCATATGGATGCTAGCGACACTATCATATACGTGAGCCAAAAGGCGCAAACGGTCCCGGGCCATGGTAAGGCGACACCCGTGGGAATACCGTGCGTGAGGCCGCAAACTGATATGAGGTGTTACCGGCTAGATCGATGTGACTTGGAATCGGGGTCCTGACATGCTGACGCCTCGGGAGCTCCGACCTCAGGAGCAGCGGGCTGCGTCGCCCCTTCAGCTGCCGCCCCGGCGTGGGAATCACGGGTTCCCGAGGATGGCGCCTCAGAAGCCTCACGTAGCATCGACGCATCTGCACCAGCGCCCCCTGCTACGTCTTGAGCTTGCGTTGGTTTTCTCCTAAGAGGAGAGGATGATGCAGCAGAGTAGCGTAAGTATTTCCCTCAGTTTTTGAGAACCAAGGTATCAATCCAGTAGGAGGCCACGCGCAAGTTCCTCGTACCTACACAAATCAAATAACTCCTCGCAACCAACGCAAATAGGGGTTGTCAATCCCTTCACGGTCACTTACGAGAGTGAGATCTGATAGAGATGATAGATAATATTTTTGGTATTTTGGTATAAAGTTGCAAAGTAAAATAAAAGGCAAAGTAAAAAAGCAAAGCAATAATAAAGCATAGGAAGATTAATATGATGAGAATAGACCCGGGGGCCATAGATTTCACTAGTGGCTTCTCTCAAGAGCATAAGTATTTTACGGTGGGTGAATGAATTACTGTTGAGCAACTGACAGAATTGAGCATAGTTATGAGTATATCTAGGCAATGATCATGTATATAGGCATGCTACCTCTTGAGCACTGCGTTGGATTTCCCCGAAGAGGAGAGGATGATGTAGCAAAGTAGCGTAAGTATTTCCCTCAGTTTTTTAGAACCAAGGTATCAATCCAGTAGGAGGCCACGCACAAGCCCCTCGTACCTGCACAAAACAATAGCTCCTCACAACCAACGCGATTAGGGGTTGTCAATCCCTTCACGGTCACTTACGAGAGTGAGATCTGATAGACATGATAAATAATATTTTGGTATTTTTTGGTATAGAGATGCAAAGTGAAAAGTAAAAGGCAAAGTAAAAACAAAGAAAGTATTAAAGTGATGGAGATTGATATGATGAGAATAGACCCGGGGGCCATAGGTTTCACTAGTGGCTTCTCTCAAGAGCATAAGTATTCTACGGTGGGTGAACAAATTACTGTTGAGCAATTGACAGAATTGAGCATAATTATGAGTATATCTAGGTATGATCATGTATATAGGCATCACGTCCGAGACAAGTAGACGGACTCCTGCCTGCATCTACTACTATTACTCCACTCATCGACCGCTATCCAACATGCATCTAGAGTATTAAGTTAAAAACAGAGTACCGCCTTAAGCAAGATGACATGATGTAGAGGAATAAATTCATACAATATGATAAAAACCCCATCTTGTTATCCTCGATGGCAATAATAGAATACGTGCCTTGCAACCCTTTCTTTCACTGGGTAAGGACACCGCAAGATCGAACCCGAAGCTAAGCACTTCTCCCATTGCAAGAACTACCAATCTAGTTGGCCAAACCAAACGGATAATTCAAAGAGACTTGCAAAGATAACCAATCATACATAAAATAATTCAGAGAAGATTCAAATATTATTCATAGATAATCTGGATCATAAACCCACAATTCATCGGTCTCAACAAACACACCGCAAAAAGAAGATTACATCGAATAGATCTCCACGAGAGAGGGGGAGAACATTGTATTGAGATCCAAAAAGAGAGAAGAAGCAATCTAGCTACTAACTATGGACCCAAAGGTCTGAAGTAAACTACTCACACTTCATCGGAGAGGCTATGATGATGATGTAGAAGCCCTCTGTGGTGGATTCCCCTTCTGGCAGAGCTCCGGAACAGGCCCCAAGATGGGATCTCGTGGATAGAGAAAGTTGCGGCGGTGGAATTAGGTTTTTGGTTCCGTATCTGATCTGTTGGGGGTACGTAGGTATATATAGGAGGAAGGAGTACGTTGGTGGAGCTTTGGGGGGGGGGGCATGAGGCAGGGGGCGCGCCCTAGGGGGGCGACCTCCACCCTCATGGCCGCCTCCCTCCTTTCTTGACCGAGGGTCCAAGTCTCCTGGATCTTATCTGATGAGAAAATCACGTTCCCGAAGATTTCATTCCGTTTGGACTCCGTTTGATATTCCGTTTCTTCGAAACACTGAAATAGGCAAAAATCTGCAATTCTGGGTTGGGCCTCCGGTTAATAGATTAGTCCCAAAAGTAATATAAAAGTGGAAAATAAAGCCCAATATGGTCCAAAACAATAGATAATATAGGATGGAGCAATCAAAAATTATAGATATGTTGGAGACGTATCAGGCATCCCCAAGCTTAATTCCTGCTCGTCCTCGAGTAGGTAAATGATAAAAAGAGAATTTTTGATGCGGAGTGCTACTTGGCATAATTTCAATGTAACTCTTCTTAATTGTGGTATGAATATTCAGATCCGAAAGATTCAAGATAAAGGTTTAGTATTGACATAAAAAATAATAATACTTCAAGCATACTAACAAAGCAATTATGTCTTCTCAAAATAACATGGCCAAAGAAAGTTATCCCTACAAAATCATATAGTCTGGCTATGCTCTATCTTCACCACATAAAGTATTTAAATCATGCACAACCCCGATGACAAGCCAAGCAATTGTTTCATACTTTTGACATTCTCAAAACTTTTTCAATCTTCACGCAATACATGAGCGTGAGCCATGGATATAGCATTATATGTGGAATAGAATGGTGGTTGTGGAGAAGACAAAAAGAGGGAAGATAGTCTCACATCAACTAGGCGTATCAACAGGCTATGGAGATGCCCATCAATAGATATCAATGTGAGTGAGTAGGGATTGCCATGCAACGGATGCACTAGAGCTATAAGTATATGAAAGCTCAACAAAAGAAACTAAGTGGGTGTGCATCCAACTCGCTTGCTCACGAAAACCTAGGGCAATTTGAGGAAGCCCATCATTGGAATATACAAGCCAAGTTCTATAATGAAAAATTCCCACTAGTATACGAAAGTGACAAAATGAGAGACTCTCTATTATGAAGATCATGGTGCTACTTTGAAGCACAAGTGTGGTAAAAGGATAGTAGCATTGTCCCTTCTCTCTTTTTCTCTCATTTTTTTATTTGGTCCTTTTCTCTTTTTTTATGGCCTCTTTCCTTTTCTTTTTTTTTTATTTTTCGTCCGGAGTCTCATCCCGACTTCTGGGGGAATCCTAGTCTCCATCATCCTTTCCTCACTTGGAACAATGCTCTAAAAATGATGATCATCACACTTTTATTTTTCTTACAACTCAAGAATTACAACTCGATACTTAGAACAAAATATGACTCTAGGTGAATGCCTCCGGCGGTGTACCGGGATATGCAATGATTCATAAGTGACATGTATGCAAGAATTATGAATGGTGGCTTTGCCAAAAATACGATGTCAACTAAATGATCATGCTAAGCAATATGACAATGATGGAGCGTGTCATAATAAACGGAACGGTGGAAAGCTGCATGGCAATATATCTCGGAATGGCTATGGAAATGACATGATAGGTAGGTACGGTGGCTGTTTTGAGGAAGGTTTATGGTGGGTGTATGATACCGGCGAAAAGTGCGCGGTATTAGAGAGGCTAGCAATGGTGGAAGGGTGAGAAAAGTGCGTATAATCCATGGACTCAACATTAGTCATAAAGAACTCATATACTTATTGCAAAAATCTAGAAGTTATCAAAGCAAAGTATTACGCGCATGCTCCTAGGGGGATAGATTGGTAGGAAAAGACCATCGCTCGTCCCCGACCGACACTCATAAGGAAGACAATCAATAAATAAATCATGCTCCGACTTCATCACATAACGGTTCACCATACGTGCATGCTACGGGAATCACAAACTTTAACACAAGTATTTCTCAAATTCACAACTACTCAACTAGCATGACTCTAATATTACTACATTCATATCTCAAAACAATTATCAAGCATCGAACTTTTCATAGTATTCAACACACTCAAAAGAAAGTTTTACAAATCTTGGATACCAAGCATATTATTATTAATTTTTTAAGCAAATTACCATGATATTTATGACTCTCAAAATAATCTAAGTGAAGCATGAGAGATCAAAAGTTTCTATAAAACAAATCCACCACCATGCTCTAAAAGATATAAGTGAAGCACTAGAGCAAACTATAAAGCTCAAAAGATATAAGTGAAGCATATAGAGTATTCTAACAAATTCCAATTCATGTATGGCTCTCTCAAAAGGTGTGTACAGCAAGGATGATCGTGGTAAACTAAAAAGCAAAGACTCAAATAATACAAGACGCTCCAAGCAAAACACATATCATGTAGTGAATAAAAATATAGCTCCAAGTAAAGTTACCGATGGAAGTGGACGAAAGAGGGGATGCCTTCCGGGGCATCCCCAAGCTTTGACTTTTTGGTGTCCTTGGATTATCTTGGGGGTGCCATGGGCATCCCCAAGCTTAGGCTCTTGCCACTCCTTGTTCCATAATCTATCAAAATATTTCACCCAAAACTTGAAAACTTCACAACGCAAAACTCAACAGAAATCTCGTAAGCTCCATTAGCGAAAGAAAACAAAAGACCACTTCAAGGTACTGTAATGAACTTATTCTTTATTTATATTGGTGTTAAACCTACTATATTCCAACTTCTCTATGGTTTATAAACTATTTTACTAGCCATAGATTCATCAAAATAAGCAAACAACACACGAAAAAAAGAATCTGTCAAAAACAGAACAGTCTGTAGTAATTTGTAACTAACGCAAACTTATGGAACTCAAAAAATTCAGAAAAAATAGGACGACCTAGTCAATTTGTTTATTGATCAGCATAAATTGGAATCACTATTTTATCACGTTGTGGTGATTTTTAACAATTGTTTTCGTGAACAAAAAGTTTCTGGAAATTACAGCAAGATCAAATAACTATCATCCAAGAAGATCCTATAGGTTTAACTTGGCACAAACACTAATTAAAACATAAAACCACATCTAAACAGAAGGTAGATGGATTATTTATTCCTAAACATCAACATAAACAAGAACTAAAAAAATAAAATTGGGTTGCCTCCCAACAAGCGCTATCGTTTAACGCCCTTGCTAGGCATAAAAGCAAGGATAGATCTAGGTATTGCCATCTTTGGTACTCAGAGAGAAAAGAGCAAATTTCCTTTCTATGGCATTCATCCTTCTATTTTGGGAAAGCACATTGCCATTAATGGAGGAAGTGAGATTAAGCACGTTACGGAAATTTGCATCTAAACTAGATTTCATCTCTTTATTAATTTCATTTTGATAGAAGCATAAGAGAGTGGTAGACTCAACCTTATCATTCATGGGGTGCCCAAATATAGTTTTCATTTTTTTCATAGGTATCTATAGCATCCCCTTCAATAAAACCTTCATCAAAAATAGAGTCTAGAACTTGTTTGAAAGAAGCGGGCAATCCAACATAGAAACTTTTTAAGTAAACCTCAATTCGATACTGTGGTACATAGCTAGCCCGAATCCTTAATAACCTACCCCAAGCATCTTTCAAAGACTCATCAAGTAAATAACGAAAAGTACCAGAGTCATCTTCATCAAAATTATTTAAGCTCTCATTGGTAACCCCAGTGGGTCTTTCCGTAGCATCATTATTTATGAGCTTAGAGAGGATAAAAGGGTTATCCAAGGTACTAGAACCCTGGAGAGGACCCATAGTTCTTTTTGATTCGGCCATGGCAACGGGAAGGCAAACGGAAAAGAGAAGCGAATAAAACGGCAAGGGTGAAGTGGGGGAGAGGAAAACGAGAGGCAAATGGCAAATAATGTAATGCGAGAGATAAGGGATTGTAATGGGTACTTGGTATGTTCACTTTTGCGTAGACTCCCCGGCAACGGTGCCAGAAATCCTTCTTGCTATGTCTTGAGCTTGTGTTGGTTTTCCCTGAAGAGGAGAGGATGATGCAGCAGAGTAGCGAAAGTATTTCCCTCAATTTTTGAGAACCAAGGTATCAATCCAGTAGGAGGCCACGCGCAAGTCCCTTGTACCTACACAAAGCAAATAACTCCTCGCAACCAACGCGAATAGGGGTTGTCAATCCCTTCACGGTCACTTACGAGAGTGAGATTTGATAGAGATGATAGATAATATTTTTGGTATTTTTGGTATAAAGATGCAAAGTAAAATAAAAGGCAAAGTAAAAAAGCAAAGCAATAATAAAGCATAGGAAGATTAATATGATGAGAATAGACCCGGGGGCCATAGATTTCACTAGTGGCTTCTCTCAAGAGCATAAGTATTTTACGGTGGGTGAACGAATTACTGTTGAGCAATTGACATAATTGAGCATAGTTATGAGAATATCTAGGTATGATCATGTATATAGGCATCACGTCCGAGACAAGTAGACCGACTCCTGCCTGCATCTACTACTATTACTCCACTCATCGACCGCTATCCAGCATGCATCTTGTGACGCCCCCGATTCAACCGTACACTAATCATGCACGCAAATGTGTACGATCAAGATCAGGGACTCACGGGAAGATATCACAACACAACTCTAAAACATAAATAAGTCATACAAGCATCATAATACAAGCCAGGGGCCTCGAGGGCTCGAATACAAGTGCTCGATCATAGACGAGTCATCGGAAGCAACAATATCTAAGTACAGACATAAGTTAAACAAGGTTGCCTTAAGAAGGCTAGCACAAACCGGGATACAGATCGAAAGAGGCGCAGGCCTCCGCCTCAGGATCCTCCTAAACTACTCCAGTCGTCGCCGCCGGCTGCACGTAGTAGTAGGCACCTTCGGGTAGTAGTCGTCATCGACGGTGGCGTCGCCCTCGGCTCCATCGTCTAGTCGCAGCAACCGGGTAAAGAAAGGGAAAAAAAGGGGGAACAAGGCAACCGTGAGTACTCATCCAAAGTACTCGCAAGCAAGGAGCTACACTACATATGCATGGATATATGTGTAAAGGGCCATATCAGTGGACTGAACTGCAGAATGCCAGAATAAGAGGGGGATAGCTAATCACGTCAAGACTACGCTTCCGCAGCCTCCGCCTTGCAACATGTAGAAGAGAGTAGATCAAGTCCTCCAAGTAGCATCGCATAGCATAATCCTACCCGCGATCCCTCCTCGTAACCCACGAGAGAGCGACCATCGGGTTGTATCCGCACTTGGAAAGGTGTGTTTTATTAAGTATCCGGTTCTAGTTGTCATAAGGTCAAGGTACAACTCCAAGTCGCCCCGCCATCAAGATCACGGCTATTCAATAGATTAACTTCCCGCAGGGTGCACCACATAACCCAACACGCTTGATCCCATTTGGCGGACACACTTTCTGGTTCATGCCCGCCGCTGAAGATCAACACGCCGCAGCCCCACCTAGGCACAACAGAGAGGCCAAGACGCCGGTCTAAACCTAAGCGACAGGGTGCAGGCCCATCGCCCATAGCACACACCTGCGTTATGCGTCTGTGACAAGGCGGAACTAGCCCCTTAATACAAGAGCAGGCTTACGTTCCAATCCGGGCGCGCCACTCATCATTGGCGTCACGAAGTGCCGGTGATACCACGATGTCGGGATACCCATAACTACTCCAGCGTAGATGGTTAGTGCGTATAGACCAAATGGCCGACTCAGATCAAATACCAAGATCTCGTTAAGCGTGTTAAGTATCCATAACGCCGACCAGGCCAGCCCACCTCTCTCCTAGGTGGTCTCAACCTGCCCTGCTCGCTCCGCCATAAAGTAACAAATCGGGGCCAGCCGGGAACCCAGCCCACCTCACCGGGATGGAGCCACCGTCCTTTCGGCCCCCATCTCCGAACAAAGAATACGAGTAATGTAATAGTGTAAAGTATATAGTATATGCCCGTGATCACCTCCCAAGTGATCACAACCCAAAGAGTATAGCATGGCGAGCGGACATGAGTGTAGGGACACCGATGGAACACTAGCATCCTATACTAAGCAAGAGGATAAAGGTAAAGGTAACAACGAAGAGTAGCAAGGACAGGCTATGCAGAAAGATAGGAGTAATCGAAAGCAAGAATATGCTACACTACTCTAATGCAAGCAGTATAGAGAAGAGTAGGCGATATCCGTGATCAAAAGGGGGGGCTTGCCTGGTTGCTACGCAAGAGAGAGGGTCGTCAACTCCGTAGTCGTCTTGGGCAGCAGCAGCGTCGGTCTCAGTAGTCTACCAGAGAGAAGAGGGGGAAGAAACAATGAATACCATGCAAACAGATGCATATCGATGCATGGCATGACAAGTAACGGTGCTAGGGGTGCCCTAACGCGGTATGAGGTGATACCGTGGTGGGGAAACATCCGGGAAAGTATCCCCGGTGATTCGTGTTTTCGGACAGATGAACCGGAGGTGAAATGTTGCAGGTTCACTATGCTAGGACGCGTGGCGGACGAACGGGCTGCGATCCGGATTCGTCTCGTCGTTCTGAGCAACTTTCATGTAGAAAGTTTTTCCATCCGAGCTACGGTTTATTTTATATTAATTTTAAAGTTTTAAATCATTTTAGGATTAATTTAATTATTTTAATTCAACATTATCCGATCGGTGAAAGGTGATGTCAGCATGACATCATCCGAGCGCCGCCGGTCAAACCTCGATGGTCCAGTCAACCTCGACCGGTGGGTCCCGTGATGTCATAGAGAGAGGCTTAACTAGAGTTTAATTTAAACCTAACAAAGTCTAATTAACAGGTGGCCCCCGCTGTCAGTGGCAATATTAATTATAGTTTAAGTTTAATTCAGATTAGTCTTAGTTAACCGAGGGGGTCCCACATGTCGGTGGCACATGGTGCCCAGTCAGCAGGGTTGACTGGTCAACCCAGTCAACTAGGGGCCCTGGGCCCACGGGTCAGTGACCCAGTAGGCCGCCATGTGGCGCCAGGTCAGCGCCGTCGCCGGAGTAACTCCGGAGACCACGTTTTGCGGCGGCGCGCGTCGGGAGGTGGTCGGGTTTCGGCTACGGTGGCTCGTTTCGAGCGCGGGAGGTGGCGTTTGAACGAGTGTGGTGAGCCGCATCCAGTGGCGGCGGTGGCGTGGCCGGAGGTGGCCGGAAGTGACGGCGGCGAGCACATCGGCGGACGGCCGGAGTCGGGCGTGAGCGCAAACGGTGATGCGGGGCATGGCAGGGCGAGCTAGCGGTGGCGTTGAGCTCCTACGCGTGCGCCGAGCACGGCTACATGCTCGGACGAGCTCGTCGGTGACGATGTTGACGGCGACGAGCACGACGACGGAGGCGAGCTACAGCGGAGGCGGCTACTACGGCTGTGGGCACGGATCCGTGGAGAAAGAAGAGGGGAAAAAGGCAGAGCTCACCGGGGAGCACAAGGAAGGCTCGTTGAGGTCTCGGAGCGCAGGGGGCAGCGAATCGACGCGGCGGAGCTTCGATGGCCGGAGGTAGAAGACGATGCGGATCCGGCGATGGAGAGGCGCAGAGCTCGAATTAGTCCTTGTAGAGGACGAGTGGATGACGACGCATCTCCTAAGCGCGG
Source organism: Aegilops longissima (assembly GCA_021605205.1). Taxonomy (NCBI): domain Eukaryota; kingdom Viridiplantae; phylum Streptophyta; class Magnoliopsida; order Poales; family Poaceae; genus Aegilops; species Aegilops longissima. Next base: position 604,683,083 of record CM038677.1, on the reverse strand, counting down.
TCTCGAGGCGTGGGGCGGCGGTGGCCGCGAGATCGACGGAGGCCATGGCGGCAGTGCCGGGCTCGCAAGGGAAGGAGAGAGCGCGCGAGGAGATGGGAGAGTGAGCTAGGGTTCGTCAGGGGGGTTCGGGGAAGGGTCGCCGTCGACCTAAAGGAGCCGGGGGGCACCAGATGGCCGCCTCGTGGCCATCTTGACCATGGCCTTTGCAGGCGGCCCAGCCATGACGTGGGTGAACAGGAGAAGGGGGAAGGGGTTAAGTGGGCCATGTTTTCGGCTAATGGGCCACAGGGCCAGTAGATTAGTTTTGTGGTTGTTTTGTTTTCGTTTTTTGTTTTATTTTTGTTCCTTTTTATTTCAGTTTTATAAAAATTAACACTAGCACCTAAATTTTTACTAATAAATATACTACTGCCACATTAATTCTCAACCCAAAATAAAATAGTTTAATATTCTATAAAATTCAATATGTATTTATTTAATTGTTTAACTACTGTTTTAATTATCTTAGAGCCTTTAAACATTTTATCAAAGTTTGGTTTCTCCACCATAATTACTTATGATTTATTTGACACGCTTAGAGCATTTTAGTTTTAATGTTTGGAAACTTTTATTGTTTGACATATTTTGAATTTGAATTTTGAACCGGTTTTTGAACTAACGAGAGATTAGCAACAGTAACATAGGTGACGTGGCATCATTAGCAGAGTTTCACTGTAGCATAATTATCCGGGCGTCACAATTCTCCTCCACTACAAGAAATCTCGTCCCGAGATTTAGGAGCGGTTATAAGGGGGGAAGGGATCTGGTTACAAAATTCTAACGATTCTTCTCGGTCATAGTTGCTCTTCTCGAAGAGGTCGATCCATTACATTGATGTCTTCAGTTCTCTACTTCGGGTCATCATGATGAAGTTGTCGTCCTTCCTTGGGGATCTTCATCGTACTTACGGAAAGGATAAGGGGTAGCTTCAAAAGGACAGACCTCTACAAGGTTGACTATCTAGTCGATAACACCGAGGAAGGTGGCGGAAAGTAACTCTCGAATTGAAACTTAAGTAAATATCGAGAGCAAGTAATGAGGTTTCATGGGAAGTTTCGAGCGGGCAGGCAATCGTTTGATGCCTGAAACGAAGTGTTGAAGGGGTTTAGAGCAATGTGAATAAGCATTGCATCAGATACCAGAATAGATCACTGGGCAGGTGGCCCGTGAATTACTTACAAAGTCAAGCACGAGGAATAACTTTGACAACAGGGTGTACAGGAGAGTCAGGTTTCGATCCTGTGGAACTGCGGGTTATGGGCCCACCATGTGGGTTAAAATAGGGAAGGGCGTTGACATCTTGCATGGTCACGATAGCAAGGCATGTCAGAGGATCAGCCTATCAGTTATGTCGGCAACAACATCGGTACCAAGGGCGAGGGACGAAGAGAACCATTTTCCTGCTCGTTGAACGAGGCGGACCATTAGGCAAAGTTCTCGTCCATCGGTGGTTACCGGAATGTTTTCAACAATAGTAACAGGGTTTTACTGACAGAGTTGTACGTCGAGGTGTTAACATAAGCAGGAGAATATCACTGCTTAGATCATATAGATCACAAGCAACGTTAATCCAACCAATGGAAAGGAAAATATGACTATCAGATTAAACAGATCAATGGAAAGGAAAATAGTGATTACACATGATTATTAGGAGTATATCCTTCCCATGTACAAGCAGAACATGGCATACATGGTAGGAGAGCAAGTACCCAACCATTCAGATAAGAGGCAAGGATTAATCAAGATGTTACCCATACAACGGTGTTTGGATAACTGACCAAGAAACATTTAGCATCGCGCCTCTAATGTTCTTGTTGAAGAGCGGAGTATCATAGTCATGCTTCAAGGTAGCAATGATATAGTGTTTCAATCAAGGGCCAGGCTTTGGATACACAAATGATCCATCAGGAGCAACTTATAAAATAAGCCTTACAATTTCCTCCAGGAAGATTGTTATCCTTGCAAAAGAAATTGTAATGATAGATCCTCCAGCCAGGGGGGTGCTTGGCATGACATCATATTACCGGGTCATCAAAGGACCAACATCATAACTACTGGAAAGTTGTCCCAACCATCATATCTGACCGAGATTCAGATCTGATTGGTGTCATGATACCTCAGACTCAGGATGTCCGAGAAGAAAAGGTGCGACACATATCGACGAAATGACATTGCAAGATTCTCGGGAAATGAACTATGGGAGCGGGTTCCTGAAACAATAGTTCATCATTAAACCAAGGAGAGGATGAGGAGGTGGCTGATGGGCTCAGCGACAATTCATCGAGAATTCCAAACGGATGGATTTCCACAATAATGTGAACAAGAAGATGACACTTGTCAATTCAAATGATATAATGTTGTATGCTCGAGGGAAACATACACCATCAATCATTAGTTGAAAGGTGTGCCCGAAATATGACCTTAGGCAGCAAGATCAATGTTAGCGGGACGATTCAATAATCAACGGTCTAAGAACGAACTGTTGATCGTTAACTTCAAAGCAATAGGGTTGCTAGAAGTATAGAACTCAAACAGCATGTATTGGTATGCTGGTTAAAAACAACACGGGGACCAAGGAAGAATGATGATGGTGAGAAGTATCACCATACCAAGAATTCTTAAGAGGTGGTGAAATTCCCACGACATCCTTGACATAAAAGATGGCAATATTCCAAAGTAGAACATAACACAAGCGGGGTAGGAAGGAACTCAAGGTAATACACAAAACATGAGCAGGTTTGGGTTGGAGGGAGGGCATTAACGTTGCCGATGATAATACAAACCATCGAGGGGCAAGGATGGTATTTCTCATCAAGAATTCGATAGATATCTTGGAAGACCCCATAATGTTGATGATGATCACGACACATTTGTCGAGAGGTTTCGAGAAGATGTAACTGATCAGCGATGACATCAAGTCAACGGAAATGATGAAGCCAAAAGTCATTGGAACCATGCGTACGACACAAACTCGAAATCAAGCTTGCTGTCCAAGGACAAACGGTATGACGAGGAAGATCGATTGTAAGATTAGCTCACCGTCGAAATTTGTGCTCCGAGAAGAAGGACCGGGTAGCACAGTTAAAATCATCACGACAATGGTATAGCCAAACAGGCTAGGAATAGCGTGATCGGGTACAAACTCGTACTTATAGAAGCTTACTTAAGAGTTGTTGAACCGTAGTGCGGACTCGGTTCAGTTATCGGTGTCTTTGAGTGTATAATAACTCAGAGCCCGTGAAAAAATTGGAATCAGTGGGAAGGTAGCACTTGATGAAGAACTCATAAGAAGTTATGCAGTTCCATGATAATCTCGAGATACCAGGGGGGTAATACTCGACACAAGATCAAAGTAAAGGTTGGATGGTGTATTGATCCATAGAAGACAATTGTTTTAACTTGTCCGAGAAATGGAATCAAAGAAGAACAATCATGGTCGGAACCACGGTTGCAAGGGATCAATTCACGATACCATATGTTAGTTATCAAGGAAATAGTTATTATTACAAGAAGCTTCCATGATAGGATATACATCGCGTCCATGGGCATGAACACAAAGTTCAAGGTCGACTCCCACTTCCTCAATGCATAATCTTCCATTCACCTCTCGTGTTTCAAGATGACATTAGTTGTTGAAAGTTTTACGGTGCAATACCAGATAAGTATGACTCGTGAAATCTTTCGGGTTCACACCGATGAGGGAAGGCGTTGGTTCAATCCCATCGGGCTTCTTACGAACATATACCATAAGCTTCAAGAGTAAATATCACCAGCTCAAAGCGAGCATGGTTTACAAAAGGAAAGGATACAATTTACCAAAGGCATTATGTATCGGAGAAAGAACTCACAAAGTGATTAATTATGAAGGACACAGTCGGATAATAATCCAACAGTGGATATGGCGATCCACAATGGGGCTGATATGAGTATCGATACCCAATCAGAGGAAGAAAGATTGCAAATGCATCGGTTTATAGAACATCTGAATAGTTCAACGCTTAATTAGCAAAGTAGTTATGATTTTCAAATCAAGGGATCAGGAGCAAATGCTCTGATCAAGGATGGATAAGCTGAATAGACTTAGGGGTACAATCGACGGCAATTTGATTGGTCGATAGCCAGCTCATGTTTAAAATGACGTCTGAGCCGGAAGGATGAATTCTAGGATCTGTTTGAGGATTGCGAGCATTCGCAACAAATCGAATCAATGGACTCAAAATGATAATGACAATGGATGCCAACAAGATTACTAGACTTATGGGATTAACCATAATGCAAGTAATCAAGAATTTCGAGAGCAATAGGATGCTCAGGATTTTCGGAAGATCGAATGGTTTTCGAGGATTGGTGACATACATGAATCAACTGGGGATGAGCGGATATTCGGTAAGTGCGAGAAATTATCCGTAGGGGTATTCATGTAGCAAAGAACTGCAAGGCAATAGGCGCAAAGTATTCTCGGAACATTAGAGAGAATTTCGGGGTATCTTGTAATAACAAGATTAACTGGGGATGAATGAAAGAATAACAACTGCAAGTAGTTATCCATAAGGGTTGATGGTGGAAGGGAATTGCAAACGCGATGAACACAAGTTCTCGGGTTAACAGCGGAGAGTATCTTCCGGGGTCTTCACGTGCAGCAGACGATCGTCCGTAATAAGGGGGCTCTCCGGGAGGAAGTAATTACAAGAACCTAGTGTCAGAGTTAGTAAAATCGTTTAACCCGAATAGAAGAGAGTTCAGAATCCCAGAGTAAAGGTCGAGGAGTAAAAGATCCTAGTACCACCCAACAGCGACGTGGGCCCGTAAGGCACACAGCCATGCTAGTAAAAGTTTTGTAATGTCTAGACTTGACTTCGGCCAAGGAGTTGGAAAGGGGGATTCCTACAGGCAGTCGGCTCTGATACCAACTTGTGACGCCCCCGATTCAATCGTACACTAATCATGCACGCAAATGTGTATGATCAAGATCACGGACTCACGGGAAGATATCACAACACAACTCTAAAACATAAATAAGTCATACAAGCATCATAATACAAGTAAGAACCTTCTTTAGCTATCTATGCTTTTCTCGTCTCAAACTCTATTCATGCTACATCACAAAATTTGATCAAGTCATATTCGAACCACTCTGTGTGAGGAGCACTCGAGTCCCGATTAGTCATAGACTTAAACTTCCAAAACCTCTTAGTGATTCTCGGTCCGACCGATCCTTCCATTTCGGTCCTACCGAGATCATCAAGTTGATCTGAGTTTTCAATCTCGGTGCAACCGATTTGAACTTTCGGTCTCACCGATTTCTATTGAACTGAACATAGTTATGCATCTTGGTGGTTCCACTCGGTCACACCAAGCAGTGGTCGAGCTATATATAGCCACGGGCAAAATTTTGGAAATTTCTCCGAAACCCTACGCCGGCGCAGCAGCTACTCTCTGCCATCGTGGTCTCCGGATCGTCTCCCGTGCCGCCTTGACCTCCCGTCGCTGGTCTCCGCCAATAATCAGATTTCGTCCCCGCCGTTGCCGCCGTAGCAAGTCCACCGCCAAGTTAGGGTATGGACTTAATCTTTGTGCTATCCACGTCTGATTCCTGGCACATTGTTTTCATATTGATTTTTGCCACGATTGAAACTCATCTATCCAGCCAAAGTAGTTCATAGATTAGATGTGATTCAAATTTTAGGTTTAGGTTTCATGAAACCATCTCGGACCCACCGAGTTGAAAACTTCGGTCTCACCGATTTGGCTTATGCCATTGCACTAGTGACTCTCGGTCCGACCGAGAATTACTAATCGGTGCAACCGATTTGAGGATTCTGTGAAACCCTAGCAGTCTCTGTACCACCGAATGAAACTCGGTCCAACCGAGATCATCGATTTAGGTTCCAAAACTGCTTGGTATCACCGAGTTTGAAAATCGGTGGATCCGAAATGCTTCAGTGGAAAACTAAGACTGAACTTTTGAGTCATTCTTTTGCAAAAACCTCTGCATTTTGTGATGCTCATCTTTTCTATCTCATCTATAACTCTTCACGTGGTCATTGATCAGCTTTTGCGGTATGTCTGATCAAAGTGACAGCCAGAACAGGTCACAAGAGCAGATGGACTTGAGTGAGGGCACTAGTCCCTCAACTTCAGATGAAGGGAGCAGAAGTACTCCTAGAAATTTGCCTAAGGCTGCAACTAGGCAAAGGAGGAAAAGAACTTCAGATTCAGAGGATGAAGATTACAAAGCTGAGGAAGATGAGGCAACTTCCAAGAAAGGTCTGCTCAAGAAGGAATATGGCTCAGCAAAGGATATAAAGCCAGGCATGAAGACCAAAAGGCCTGCAGGAAGACAACCAATGTCCAAGGCCAGAGAATCAACTAAATTGCCTGAGAAGCCTGATCCCAAGGAGCCTGCTGCTGAAGGAAAGAAAAGAAAGGAAAGGGTCAAGATGACCATGGCCAGAGTTATTGGGAAGCCTTCCATGATGGAAGAGGAAGATGAAATTGCTGCACCAGCTCCAAAGGCACCAAAGCTTATGCGTGATGCTATTAGATCAGGGGCTGCCACATCTAAGCCCAAGGAAGCACCCAAAGCTGCCCCCAAGGCCAAGTCTGCACCAAAGAGGAATACCAGGAGTATTCCAGCTGCTGAGAAGAACAAGGCCCCAGTGCCTGAGGATGTTGATGAGGAAGATGAAGAAGGACAAGTTCTGAGGAAGCTCAAGCCCAAGATACCAGACCACAATGATGCCCATCCTGTGGCTGAGGACATGAGAATCAGGAAGAATTCAGGATTGAGGATATGGAGGATGGCAGATCCATATGCTTCAAGGAGAAGAACTGCTGTTGACTACAGGTTCCACACAAAGGAACAGTAGGACTTCTATGAAACAATTCTATTGGACAAGAAGCCCATAGTTTGTGATATGAGGTGGGTCGACTGGAATTTCATCAAGGAGAATGAAGAGCACTATCCTGGAGTGCAAGATAGCTTTGTTGCTTGTGGAGTTGCAGATTTTGTTGGGCAAAAGCTCACAAATTGGAATGATGGATTTATCATGCGTTCTACTCCACGGCACATTTTACCAGATGGAAGAATTGTTTGGATGTACGAAGGTACAAGGTACCAGTCAAGTGTTGAGGAGTGGGCAAAGCTGATAAATGCCCCAGAGGAAAATGAGGATGACCTAGACATTTATTCAAAGAAGAAGATGGGTCACAGTTCAATGGCTCACTTGTACAAGGAAATTCCAGATAAGGCATTAGGAACTCACAAGTTTGGATCAGTTCACTTTCTGCTGTCAGGGTTACCAACCATAAATTGGATTCTGAGGCACACTTTGTTGCCCAAGTCTGGTGACCATAACATGATCGGAGGGCATGCCATCAACATGTTGCATGTGTTTGATGTGCCACGAAGTTCAAAGTCATGAGCACGATCATTGAAACAATCAAGAGGATTGCAGCAGATCAGAAGAGGAGCTGTGGATATGCACCTCAGATTCAAGAATTGATAAACTCAAACATGGGCACAAGAAAATATCAGTTGGATAAGGAACACTTTCCACTTTATCCAGACTTTGAGGACAATGAGGTTGTCATGAATGAAGATGATCCACAATCAGTTCAAGCTCGGAGAAGAAGGAGAAGGCAAAGAGGAGAAGGCTGCCAAGATGCCAACTCAAGAGGAGGCATCTGAGTATTTCTTGAAGAACAAGCGAGGAGCAGCTTGGATACTTAATAGCATCAACCACGAGGATTGAGAAGGATTGGCCACCCTCACTCAAAATCAGGAGAGCTTGAGAGAATCATAGAACAAAAGTTCTATAACTTAGATGTAAAGTAACTAAGATTGATCTGCAGTGGAGGAACTACAAGATGACATGCAGGAGAGGAAGGGCAAAACAACAACTGATGCATTTGCGGAGTGCCTAGAGCCCAGAGGTCGTCTCTGCTGTGCAGTTCGACACAAGAGCAACTTCATCTGCACCAGCTACAGCCTCGGTGCCACCAGCTCCAAGCATCTACATCAGCTCCAGCTCCATCTACTTCACTGAAGCTTTCGTCCTCAGGCGTTATCCGGACTCCACCACCGAAGATCAAGCACGAGAGTCGATCTAGCACTATGCATTTTCTATGAACTTTTGGTAACTTGTTGCCAAAGGGGAGAAAATGTATAGATCATAGCTTCGAGAGAGAGTGTGTTGCTTTTGTTCTCTCTTGCTTTATTTGGTGGGTTTTCAATCTTTGTTTGCTTTTGGTTGAGATACTATGCTTGTGAGACATTGATGATCATGTGTTTGATCATAAGCTACACTTATGCATGCTTGATATTATCCTATCTATCTTATGTGATCACTCACTATGCTTGGTGATGAGTGCATGTATTCATTGTTTATTATTTTGGCGCTCCACCAAGATGTATGTGACATGGAAGAGTAACCCATGAGCCTAATTCATTGTGCATTTGTAGTCCAAAGCAAATCTAAAACTATGCACAAATTTAGGGGGAGCTCTTGCTTATCACATACTTCTTAAAGCGACGATGTTATTTAAATTTTATTATCATTTGTCGAAGCTTTGATCTATATGTTGTCATCAATTACCAAAAGGGGAGATTGAAAGTGCAACTATCCTAGGTGGTTTTGGTAATTCATAACAACATATAGCTCATTGAGCTAATGCTATTCCAAGACTATTGTTTCAGGAAAGCTCAATGAATGGCATGGCATGATGATGAAAGTGGATCCCTCAAAATACTAAGGACAAAGGATTGGCTCAAGCTCAAAAGCTCAGGACTCTTCATTTTACATTTTATTGATCCAAGATCACATTGAGTCTATAGGAAAAGCCAATACTATCAAGAAGGGATGAGGTGTTGCTTAATGAGCCTCTTGCTTCACGTGCTTAGTGATATGCTCCAAAACCCTCAACTACTTTCCCACATCCACAAATGACCTAAACCTAAAGCCAAAATCGGTCACACCGATTCTTTCTATCGGCGCCACCGATTCCAAAGTCATAGCCACTGCCACAAACCCTAAGCAAATCGGTCTTACCGATAGGGATCTCGGTCTCACCGAGATGGGTTACAATCTCTCGCTTCCCTTCATAACGTTTGGTCTAACCAAGTGAGCGATCGATCCACCAAGATTGCAATGTAAACTCTCTGTTTCCTTTTGTAACATTTCGGTCTCACCGAAAAGAGCAAATCGGTCCCACCAAGTTTACGACCAACTCTCTGGAAAGCTTATTACCAAATCGGTCTCACCGAGTTTGTATGTCGGTCTCACCGAGATTACGTTATGCCCTAACCCTAACCATATCGGTCTCACCGAGATGCATGTCGATCCACGAAAATCACTAACGGTCACTAGGTTTACTAAATCGGTCCGACCGAGTTTAACGATTCGGTCTCACCGAGTTTGGTAAATTGTGTGTAGCAGTTAGATTTTGTGTGGAGGCTATATATACCTTCCACCTCCTCTTCATTCGTGGAGAGCCATCGAACGAACCTACACTTCCAACTTACCATTTAGAGAGAGAACCACCTACTCATGTGTTGAGGCCAAGATATTCCATTCCTACCATATGAATCTTGATCTCTAGCCTTCCCCAAGTTTCTTTCCACTCAAACCCTCTTTCCACCAGATCCAAATCCTATGAGAGAGAGTTGAGTGTTGGGGAGACTATCATTTGAAGCACAAGAGCAAGGAGTTCATCATCAACACACCATTTGTTACTTCTTGGAGAGTGGTGTCTCCTAGATTGGCTAGGTGTCACTTGGGAGCCTCCGACAAGATTGTGGAGTTGAACCAAGGAGTTTGTAAGGGCAAGGAGATCGCCTACTTCGTGAAGATCTACCGCTAGTGAGGCAAGTCCTTCGTGGGCGACGACCATGGTGGGATAGACAAGGTTGCTTCTTCGTGGACCCTTCGTGGGTGGAGCCTTCCGTGGACTCGCGCAGCCACTACCCTTCGTGGGTTGAAGTCTCCATCAACGGGGATGTACGATAGCACCACCTATCGGAACCACGCCAAAAACATCCGTGTCTCCAATTGCGTTTGAATCCTCCAAACCCTTCCCCTTACTTTCTTGCAAGTTGCATGCTTTAATTTCCGCTGCCTATATACTCTTTGCATGCTTGCTTGAATTGTGTGATGATTGCTTGACTTGTCCTAAAATAGCTAAAATCTGCCAAACTTTAAAATTGGGAAAAGGTTAAGTTTTTATTGGTCAAGTAGTCTAATCACCCCCTCTAGACATACTTCAAGGTCCTACGAACCACTCCTCCGGTGACGGATGCCGTCATCATTTACCTCGGAGGCAAAGGCACCGGTGTCGGTGTAATCGGCGACGCCGAGGCGCGTTGAATGATAGCCGCCGCACCGCCTCCGCCTCCTCGGCCTCCTGCCGCCAGTGCTCAGCTGGGCCAAGTTCAGCCCAGATCCAAGCTCGGATGAACTCAGGCGCCCGCCTAGCACCGGATCGAGCTCTTGAAGCCTTCGAGGCCTCAGGCGGCCATTGCTACCTCCAGCCGATCGGCGGTCCGACCAGGTCTGGGAACCACCTCGCCGTGGGCAGAGGCGGGACCCACCTGCGCCCGACCACGTTCAAGACGGCAGGAGCATGCGGTGTGCGGCTGCGAGACAGGCTTGAATCGCAGCTGCTCCTCAAGTGACCGGCTAGCATCCGGTGCAATCTCGACCACTTGCTGTCGTCATGCGTCGCGGTGGGCCTCGATGGCTTGGCTGGCGGCAACGGAGTAACCAAGAAAGTAATCTGCACAAAGAAGAAAGAAGTAGCACAAAGTCAGAAGACAAACCAGATGGCAAGGGGCAAGCAAAGGGACGAAGAAGAAGGCGGCCTACCGTCAATCAAATCTTCAATCCGCCCATAGCCTTCGCTCAGCGCTTGCTTCGCCTCGGCCCACCCCGCCGCCTTGGTCTCATATTCGGCTTTGAGGGCGGCCTCATTGTCCTGCGCCGTCTTCAGAGCCGCCTTGTGGCTCTCCTCCTGTCGCCCAGTTTTTTGCCAAGGGATCACGCTCTGCCAAGGCGTTGCATTCATTTTCCTTGGCGAAGGGTGGTCTGGACCCGCCTAGCTGCTCCCTCAAATCGGCATTGGCCCCGCAGATATGAAGAAGAAGTAAAGAAATAAGGAAGAAGTCGTCAGGAAAGATCCGACCCAACTGCTCAGCAGTCGGCCCGAATCTCGGGGACTACACCCAGTGGATGCGCTGACACGCCCCCACATGAGATAAAAAATGAAGCACTTACAACGGCTCTCAGTCTGATCAGCGGTCTTCTGGTTCATCTCCTGGGCCTGGGAGTTGAAAGCAGCCGCGCGAAGATTGTGATATTCCTGCAAATAGGACGGAGGTGCGAATAAGCACAAGGCAACAATCGAAGTCTACTAAGAAGTTCCAAGCCGCCTGCTCAGCTGCCGACTCGGAACTCGGGGACTACACCAGTGGGTGCTGTGCGCCGCACGCATACGGAAAAATCAAGAGCACTCGAAAAGCGGGAGGACTCACCGAATCACCGTCCGCGTCGTGAAACTCTTGAGTATACTGCTTCAGACGCGGCACTGGGCACAAGCCGGCTCAGGACCTCTGCGGCCGCCACATTCAGCTCGGCCGTCCACACCTGGCGTCCACCCAGCACAGCTGGCGCTGGCGCCTCAGATCTGGGCGACGAGCTGGTGCTGCGGCTTTTGCTGGCTCGGCGCTGAAATCGCCTCCCAGCTGCGCCGACGGACGGCAGCAGAACCACAAGATCCACCCCCACGGTCGGCTCGCCTCCGGCCCGGCTGCTCAGCACGTCGGGCCAGCCGCCTTGGCTATTCAGTCTGGGCGGTGACGGTGCCGCCTCCCCTCCGGGGCAGCTGCATCGCCTTCTCCTCTCCATCACCGGGCGGTCGCGGTCGGCTTCCTCCGGCGGAGGCGCTGGGATATCGGGGGCCACGGTGCGAAGGGGGATGATGAGCTGCGGAGGCTGGTTACGCAGGGCCTCCGCCTCCCTCTCACGATCGCGGCCTCCGCTGAGCCTTGAGTCGCCGCGTGGCTTGCGCCTCCCGCCACTTCTCCGTCGTCTCTGAGTCGCCCTCCGCTCCTCCGCCTCCCGCGCCTCCTGCTGCGTTCCTCCGTCGCCGCTAGGAGATCGGCACGGGATCCTGCGGCAGCGCTCGATGACCCTCCGCCTCTCCAACTATGGAGGCGGCATGGGCCCGCTTGAGAGAAAGCGGGGCCCTGTTTGATAAGTCAAGGAAAAGGCTTAGAAGAATATCGACCAAAGAGAAAAAAGAAAGGCGTGAGAAAATCAACACTTACGCTGAAACCGCCTGCGGCTGCTTCACCACCTTGCAGGCGGGCCGCCGCCACCTCGTCCCCGCTAGTGGTCGCTGCAGAACCCTTGGGCCTCTTCGCCGACTACCAAAGAGAGTCGGCGCGGCGCGGCGTTTCTGCGCGCCACCACGAGCAGCCGGCGCGACAGATGGGCCCGCGCCTTGATGATCGGACGCCGGCTGACGACGCAGAACAACTTCGCCTCGTCGTCATCCGCTAGTCCCGTTGCCGCTTCGAGCTCGGGTCGTTGCCTCGCCGCCCCTACAACGCCGTTGCGTCAGGGCGGCCGCCCCCAAGTTTGGATCGTCAAAGTCGCCCGTCATATGTCAGGACGAATCGGCGCTCTATCCCTGCTCCGGCCGCCCGGTCAAGAAGGGGGCTGCTAAAAACAAGCCGGTGATCAAGAGTCGGCCATTATGAACTCGGCAACAAGAGAAGAAGAAAAGAAGGAAGCTTACCAAAGGCGGAGGATTGGCGAGAGTACGGCTCCTTGCCGTACCGCCCTCCTCGGTGAGCTTGCGATTAGCGATATAATTCACTATGTAAGATACCTCATCATGAGGCATCTCCTTGGTGCTTAGCCGATTGGGTTAAACGACCGCTCATCTGGCAGATCATATGAGGTCGGCCCTTGAGTGGGAGCACCCGGCGCTCCACGAAGGCGGCTACCAAGTCAGCCCCGATCAGGCCTTCCGATTGAACCATCACCCGGAGCCGTGCGACAGCGCCAGCCCGGCCGAAGACAGGCGCCACGGCTCGGTAGGGACCATGAAGGCTGCCTCCCAGCAGGTGGGCCGGCTATGTAAGCCGACATATTGACGAAGTCGCCTTGCGGAGCGACGTTCTTCACATAGAAGTAAGATTTCTGCCAGAGCTTCACCACCTGGATCAGCGCAATGGGCGGAAACGGATTGTCGCCCGATCTCCGCATGGCGATGAAGGCACTGCATGGGGCAGGCGCGCCCGCGACAACGGTGCCGAGCTTGCACTGGAAGAATTCCCCCCAGAGTTTGAGCGTGGGGAGGACGCCAAGAAAGCCTTCGCACAGAGTGACGAAGGCCGACAGCAGCATCACCGTGTTTGGAGTGAGGTGGTGCGGCTGGAGATGATAAAATTCGAGAAAGGCGCGGAAGAATCCGCTCACCGGCAGGCCGACGCCGCGCAGGCAGTGCGAGCGGAAGATTACCCGCTCGTCCTCCTCCGGCGCCGGCGAGATCTCCTTCTCCGGCGCGAGACAGACCCGCACGTAATCCGTGCTCGGCAACTGCCGCGTCTTGCAGAGGAAATCGACGTGCTCCTCATGGACGTTGGAGCCGTCCCAGGAGCTGGACAGCGCCATGAGGATGGAGAGGCGACGAGAAAGGCGCGGCGGCGGAGGGCGCGTGACCCAGCTGCGGCAGAGCTACGGCGCGCTGAGGAGATTGGCGGAAGGGCAGCGCGGTGGCAGGGAGCTGCGGCGACGGAGAGGGGAGAAGAAGAAGAAAGTGGCGGAGCGAGGGCGAGCGTGCAAGCGTCTGCCGCTCCCCCTCCTCCCCCTACTTATAGCTTCGTGCGGCGAAGCCGAGGAGGCGAGGCGTGGGGGGATGTGGGATTAACTGCGCCCACTCCCCCACGTCCCGCGATTATTGCGCCCTAACGGCATGCGGAAACTGCCGTCGGAAGGCGAGCAGTCCGTTCGGGCCACAGAAGATCCACACTTGAGTCGAGGCTTGGGAGTGGCAGGCCCGGCCTGGCGGCGACGCGTTGCGACGTGGGCTGGCAGGCCCTTCCAAATTGAAAGGTGCCATGTGGCGCCAGCGGCGAAGCGGCCAGCTCGCAGCCTGCTCAGACGCCACCTGGTTCCCGCCTTCAAGCTTCAAAGCCTCCCAAAGACGGCACACCTAATCAAAGTCGGCTCCTAGCTGCCGGCTCCTCAAGATAGGAAGCTGATTGAGCTTCTCGTCCTCTCTTCAGCCTCGAAGCCCAACCAGCTTCGGGGACTACTGTCGGAGTAAATGACCACGGGTAGCCTAGCCGGCTCCCCCTGGATCTTCAGAAAAATTATAGGCCGATCGAGCCTACAAGCACCTTAGGCATAGGGCCGCCTTCCCGCCGGGCTGCTCTCAGCCGACTACGGAGGCAGCCCGCCCCAAAACCTCATGAAGAAAGCCACGAGAGGGCCGACTCAATAAGCCGCCACGGAAGGCCGACTAAGAAGCCGCCCCAAAGAAGCGGCCAAGATCGCCCTCAAACTCTGCACCCACATAACGGCAATGAGACAGGCGTGGCTACAGTGAAGCCTGCCACCCCGAATCCCGAGCATGCATGGCCACAAGTCGCCTGCACGGGCGGCCATCACCCGTCAGCGTGGTCTTTGTTGCCATGTTGACCATGACGTCACCCACGACAAGTGTCAAGACGGCCGCAGCGGCGGGCCCCTTCATCGAGAGAGACGCCTGGCGGCAGGCCTCCCAGTCGGCTGGGATGTGGCCGGCTCCCAGCAGCCGGCTTGCTCCCTCCCTCGAAGGAGGCGCCTCATTAAGGAGACAAGACGAGGTAAGGCCACAGTGAGGGCCCGCCAGGCGGCGGCACTGTAGCCATGCTTACCTCGACAAAGCCCTCGTCATCAAGAGTGAGGCAACAGCAACCAGCCCCCGACAAGACCCCCAAGCGGTGGGACCTGCCTGTCGACCAAGAAGCCGGCAGCCGGCGGGACCCACCTGTCGGCGGGCCCCAGCGGCCAGCGGAGAAGCCGGCGAACATAGACACTGACGCCTAGGGCCCATGCCCAGCCGGATTACCATTGTACCCCCCGGGGGTAGGCCTATATAAACCCCCTAGGGCACCCATGCAAAGGGTTGATCTCTTAGAGTTTTAGACACCACATTGAGGGGAGAAGAGAGCTAGCCTTGCCCTTCTTCTTCCTCTTTGCCGAACAGCTCAAGGAGCCTCTTGTAGTTACTTGTTGATCTAGTGATCATGCGGAGACCCCGCAGAGCAGCAGTAGGGGTATTATCTCTCCGAAGAGCCCCGAAGCTGGGTAAGATCCACCGGCGTGCATGTCTTCGCCTCATCCCGTTTCCAGGCACCGGCGACGTCTTATTGGCTCCCACAATGATAAGCCACCCGTTGGCATATGTCGCACCTACCACCCGACAGGCAGAGCTCCGGAACAGGCCCCAAGATGGGATCTCGTGGATACAGAAAGTTGCGGCCGTGGAATTAGGTTTTTGGCTCCGTATCTGATCTGTTGGGGGTACGTAGGTATATATAGGAGGAAGGAGTACGTCGGTGGAGCTTAGGGGGGCCCACGAGGCATGGGGCGCGCCCTCCACCCTCGTGGCCGCCTCCCTCCTTTCTTGACCAAGGGTCCAAGTCTCCTGGATCTTATCTGATGAGAAAATCACGTTCCCGAATATTTCATTCCGTTTGGACTCCGTTTGATATTCCGTTTCTTCGAAACACTGAAATAGGCAAAAAAAACAGCAATTCTGGGCTGGGCCTCCGGTTAATAGGTTAGTCCGAAAAGTAATATAAAAGTGGAAAATAAAGCCCAATATGGTCCAAAACAATAGATAATATAGCATGGAGCTATCAAAAATTATACATACGTTGGAGACGTATCACCCGACCTCGGCGGTGCTTGCCCCAGGCCCACTCTTGGGGCAAGATCAGGGCCGGTGGCAAGGAGAGGGACCACGATGATGGGGTTCTCACGGGGCCCCACAAGGCCGACTGGACGCAGCCCCCACTCATCGAAGGAGGGCATGTGCTCCACGAATTGTACCTTGTTCAAATAGCAGTACAGAAGATAACTCTTCCATGGAAAGTCATCAGGCAACGGGACGCCTATCAGGACCTCGAGCACCGTTCGCCGCACCTCAAGGGGGAGCCCGGATTCCTGAAGTCTCATGTGGTCGTTGCTGCTGAGCAAGGCCCACATTGGTCGAGAGTGTCGCTGAAGTGGAGCAACTCGGTGCCAGACGAACTCCCGCACCACCATAGGCGCAGTCACGCCTTGGTCCTTCAGCCTCTTCAACCTGAGCCAGACGGGGACAAGGCAAGATCGGCGAGCCTCTGGTGGCACCAACCGGAGTTGGGAATGGCGGGCGCCAACGGAGAATATAGCAGGGGGCTGCGCACTCCGACATCAACAAATACCCACCGCGTCTGAAACTCGCTCGTGAATGGCGGAAGCTCAAAGTCAATCCCCGCGCCAGCCGTCGTCGCCACGGCCTGGAAGCTCAGGCATCCCGAGGTCTGTCGGGGATCAGTCAGGTGCAACGAGAAGAAGTGGCGGAGAAGTGCCATGGAAGGAGCAATGCCCACCATGGCCTCGCAAACAAAGGCGAAGATGGCGAGAAGGGTCACGGATTGAGGATCGAGGAGCAGCATGTGGATCTGGTAATAGGCAAGCACTGCGTTGAAGAAGGCAGAAAAAGAAGGAACCAGGCCGGCCTAGAGGGCGTCGATGAAGAATGGGACCTTGGTGGCCATCCTATCAATGCGAGCTCGAGATGCAGGCCAGGCCACCATTTTCCCCCACTCATTGAAGTTGGAGGCGAGCATGGGGCGCACCTTGTCCATGGCTTCTTGGTTGAGCACCAGCGACCTGCTAACGGCGGGTTCACTGGCCGGATGTAGTTCGGCGGAGGACAGGAGCTCCTTCCCTTTCTCCATCTGATCTGGCGCCATGGCGATGGGAGCGATGAGCTCAGATCGGATTAGGGGAAGGAGGTGAGCTTCGGGGAAGCGGAAGAATTGGGGGAGCGCATCGTAACAAGGGGAAGGAAACCGTGTAGACTGCGGTGGCCGCCTACCAAGGCGGGTATCAAGGCAGCATGGGGAAGTGGAGACCCCCACGTCCAATCAGCCGCCACGCGTCGACCAAGGCCATAGGCTCATGGGGCCCGCGGCGCTCCGCACTTGCCCTTTGGCTTCGCCTCGAAGCCAAGTCCGAGCGCGCCTTGGGCCCGGGGGCTATTGTCGGTGTTCTGGAAAGGGGGGTCCCCAGACTTGCCTGCCCGCGGCCCACGGCATGGCTCTGCGAGCGGGCCCGTACAACTCATCTTCACCAACAAGCTTTCAAGACCCTCGCGAGGGGCCAAGCCTTGCAAGGCGGACGACACAAGACCTCCTTGGGAGCGGCCTCACTAGGCTGGCTCGCGAGTGGCGGAGAAATCAAGGCAAGGCAAACCTCACGAGGTTCCAGTGACGTGAGCCATGACGGACGAGACCAGGCGGGCGCCAGCGCGCACAATGTCCTTGCTTCCTCTTTGGTGCTAAGAGGGAAAGCGCAGGCGAGGAGTACCAAGGCGTCAGGCAAAAGTTTCCACATCGGTGCAACGAGACCAAGACCAGCAGGACGGCAGGACGGAGGTCACCGTGGAGCCCAAGACGGTGTCACCACTAGAGCCTTTGGCAGGCGAAGACCACTTTTAGCTGTACTAGCCTTCCCCTTTCAAATTGGCCATTGTGGGATCCCTTCCAGCTCAATATTTGGGAAGAGGACCGGGGCCTCTATAAATAGGACTAGCCACCACCATAGGAGGCAACTGATTCAGATCATCCTCACCCTCAAGTTCACCAAGCACAAGAACACCTCTCCTCAGGAGGCTGTTCTTCCCATTGTACTGTTCATCCCTAGCCCAAGAGGCAATCCACCACCACCACACTGGAGTAGGGTATTACACCACAATGGTGGCCCGAACCAGTATAAATCTTGTGTCTCTTGTGTCGCGAGTTCGTCGAGCTAGCCTAGAGATCGTGAAGCGTGCGAGGGCGTGATCTGCGAGGGAGAGATCTTCGCGCACACCCCAGAGTTCGAACCTTAAGGGTTTTGCCAGAACCCGAGATCTGACAAGAGTGCATCCACGTACCCTCATATACCGAAAGCGAAATCGTTTAGTAATGCGGTTGACATAGTTGAACGTCTTCACGATCCAACCGATCCATGTACCGAACGTACGACACCTCCGTGTTCAGCACACGTTCGGCATGATGACATCCCTCGAGCTCTTGATCCGCTTGAGGGCGAGGAGAGTTCCGTCAAGACGATGGCGTGCATGGCGGTGATGATGAAGTTACGCGCGAGGCTTCACCTAAGCACTACGACGATATGACCGAGGTGTTAAATTGTGGAGGGGGGCACCGCACACGGCTAAGAGATTGTCTGTTGTGCTTTGGGGTGCCCCCTGGCCACGTATATAAAGGAGGGAGAGGAGGAGACCGGTAGCCAGGAGGGGCGTGCCATGGGGGGGTTTCCAACTAGGATTCCCAATCCTAGTTGGACTCCCCTTCATTTTACAAGAGGGGGAGAGAGGGAAGGAGGAGAAGAGGGAGAAGGAAAGATGGGGGCGCCGCCCCCTCCCATTCCAATCCGGACTTGCCATGGGGTGGGGCGCGTGGCCACCTATCACGCCCAATATGCGACCCTATCCAAAAGGAACTCGACGGTCCCACCAAGGATAGACCCGCATATTGAAACGCTTTTGCAAGGTGGATATCATTACATCAACATTACATAACAGTGGGGATACATACATAAGGCACAAATGCCACAAGAATACAACAAGTACAACTTACAAGATCAACATCCGACTACGGATGAAACATAAACAAAGCTCAAACGACATCCACCACCGCTAGCCCAGCTGCCGACCTGGAACCTATCCCCGATCGAAGAAGAAGCAGAAGAAGAACTCCAACACAAGCAAACATCGCTCGCGTCATGATCATCGCAAGAACCTGTACACTGCAATCTGGTGGTGTAGTAATCTGTGAGCCACGAGGACTCAGCAATCCCATTACCATGGGTATCAAGACTAGCAAAGCTTAAAGGGAAAAGAAGGGGTAAAGTGGTGAGGTTGCAGCAGCGACTAAGCATATATGGTGGCTAACATATGCAAATGAGGCGAGAAGAGAAACAAAGGCGGTCGTCAACTAGTAATGATCAAGAAGTGATCCTGAACTCCTACTTACGTCAAACATAACCCGAAACCGTGTTCTCCTCTCGATCAACCCGAAAAGAGACAATCACGAGTTCGCACACGGTTGGTGTATTTTAGTTGAGATCAACTTCGGTTTTCTACAACCGGATATCAACAAATTCCCATCTGCCACATAACCGCTGCACGGCTTTCGAAAGTTCAAACCCTGCAGGGTGTCCCAACAGCCCATGATAAGCTCTCGCGATCAACGAAGAATAGACCTTCTCCCGGGAAGCCCGATCAGTCTCGGAATCCGGCTACAAGACATTTCACAGCAATAAAACAAGACCAGCAAGACCTCCGGCGTGCCGACACCACAGTAGTAGTCGGCATATCTCGGCCCTGAGCCACGACCGGATGAGCAGTCCGTACAACTAAAACCAGCCCTCAAGTTTCCTTGAGGTGGTATTTATAAAGCACTCTAGTTTGGACCAACACTTAGACAAGCATTGGCCGGGGGCTGAATAAAGATGACCCTCGAGAGAGCGACTCCCAAGGGAAAAGTAGGTGGTGGTGAGGCAAAAGGTAAAACCAATGTTAGGCCTTGCTGGAAAAGTCTTATTCAAAGCGAACTGTCAAGGGGGTCCCATAAATCACCCGACATAAGGCCGAGCCTTCCACCCTTTACCAAGTATATAGATGCATTAATAATATAAGATATATTGTGATATCCCAACAAGTAAACATGTTCCAACAAGGAACAACATCTCCATGTTCCAACAAGGAACAAACTTCATCTTCACCTGCAACTAACAACGCTATAAGAGGGGCTGAGCAAAGCGGTAACATAGCCAAACAACGGTTTGCTAGGAAGGGTGCAAAGGTTAGAGGCTGACATGGCAATTAGGTTAGGCTTGAGCAACAGGTAATAGGTAGCGCAGCATAGCGATAGAACGAAGCAACTAGCATAGCAATGATAGTAGTGAGATCCAGGGTAGCGGTCATCTTGCCTGAAATCCCGCAAGGAAGAAGAACGAGTCCATGAAGAAGACGAACTGATGGAGCCGAACCAAGCGTGAGCGAGCGAATCCTCACGATCATAGCAAGCAGGAACTAACAAGAAGAAGCACACAACAAAGTAAACACTCCACACATGAACAAGGCATGATGCACAACAAGCATGATGCATGACAAAGCTACATGAAGCTACTCATGGCAAGAGATGATGCAAACAAGAACAACACAACAAGGCAAGTTTAAATGAGGCCGGGAACAAGATATAACAATTCCGGTATGCCCTCATATGCAAATTTCGAAATTGGTCCAGATCTGGATAACTTTAGGTTCAAGTTGTTAAACAGCAAGTTAAGATGCACCACGATGATCTACACGAAATTCTAGTCAAGTTACATATAAAGTTCATTTAATTCGGAGCTACGGCCTAGAAGATATGAGCAAAACAAGATAAGCATGGCATTGATGCAAAATGCATACAAACATCAAGCAAAACACCTCAAAACAAGGATGCAACATGATAATATGAAACTACATGCAAAATCAAGCAAGTTTCATATAGAGCACAATTAAAACGGAGCAACGGTTCAACACATACACCCAATACTAGATATGACAACAATCTGTCCAAAACAGCAACTAGGCATATTGCAAGCATGAAAACAACATGCTACAGCACCACAATATGAAAACAAGAGGCATGGGCATGATGTACAGGTAAAGCATTACAAAACATGAGAACTGAGCTACCTCCAGAAATGACTAGAACATGCTCAAAATGACATGTCAAGATTGCAAGTAATAACAGTTTCAGGCATTGGCAGAAATAACATCAGGTTGCAATGTTTAGAGCTATCAAACAACATGTTACAGGAGCTTATAATGGCAAACAAATGCATGGCATGAATCTACTAATTGCATAGAACAAAAGTCCTTTAGTGACCATAAGCCAAAAAGGATCAGAAAATATAGTAACACTCATGTCAATATCGAAAGTCTCGTTAACAGATTCAGAAACATGGCATGTCAAAAACTGATAACAAGTAGGCATGTTTACAAGCTCAATGCACTCACTACAGAGCCTTATATGATAAACTAAGCATACATATATCAAGAAGACATGGCATAGAAGACATACATGGCAAGAACAATAACATAGCATGCAAGGATCAATCACAACAAACTTGGCAAAATTGAATAACCTGTAAACAATCTGCCAGGAACATTTGATAGCAAAAGTAGAGCTCGATTGGCTCAAGCTAGACTACTCCAAAATTGCAAGCAAGGACATGGATGGATAGAGCAAGACATGCTTTACAAAACATCCTTACTGAAGTATGTCAAAATATGCATGGAACTCTTGGTAGCATCAGGTTAACATGGCATCAAAATATCAGCAAAACAGGGCTGAAATCAGCAACAACAAGACACCTAGTTTGCATGCTTGTGCTAGTCACCACATAGATCACAAAAATACATAGAAAGCACCACTGGAAAGAAGACATGGCATATTACAAAACACATGTAGGACTCAAGTCCATAGGATGCATACATCAATCATGGAAAAAATGACAAAAGTGCAAGTTCTGATAAAAATCAGAAACTAACATCACATAGCACTCTTCTAACAGCATTTCGGGCACCAAGATGAGCTCAAATGGAAATGATGCAATGAGATGAAATGATCTACTCTTCGAGGCGAACATTTTGACATATTACACGCGCAAAACGGAGCTACGATGACAGAGATATGATGCAATGAAAATGGAACAAAATATCAAAAACTTCGGGGACTTAGACGATTTTTGAGGTCAACCTTCGATCTAGGGTTAGTGGGCACGGATGCGAGGCGGCGCGGATCGGGGCTCGCCGGAGAACGACCGGAGGGTCGGAGGAGGGCACCGCGGTCGGCTCGCCGGATCTCGGGCGCCGGCCCGGATCTGGCCGAGGATGGCCGGGCGGCGAGGCGGAGGTGGCCCCGGCTGGCACCACTCCGGCGGGCGGCAAGCCGGGCCGGCGCTGGGCGCGAAGGAGGTGGCGGGCGGCGGCCGGCGCCGGTGGCGAGCGCGCCGGTGGCGGAAGCGGAGCGGCGGGGAGAGGCCTTCGGGCTGGCCGAGGCGGCGGCATATGGGCCCATGGCTCTGCGATGGACTTCAGGCGGGCAGTGGTGGCATGGGGAACGGCAGCGGAGTCAGGTGGCGGTGGGTTGGTCGAGGCGGTGGGGGATGACGTGGCGTGATGCTATTGGCGGAGAGAGGGGAGGCGGACATGTCCGCGAGGTCCGGACGTGTCCACCATGGAGGAGGACGAAGGTTAGGGTTAGGGGTGGATTGGACCGCGAATTTCGGGGGAGAGCACCTATTTATAGATAGAGGGAGCTAGGAGAGTCCAAATGAGGTGCGGTTTTCGGCCACGCGATCGTGATCGAACGACCGAGAGCATGGAGGAGAGTTTGCTGGGTTTTGGGCCACTTTGGAAGGGGTGTTGGGCTGCAACTCAAAGAGGGCTTTTGCGGTTACCCGGTTAACCGTTGGAGTACCAAACGACCTCCAAATGATCCAAAACTTGACAGGCGGTCTACCGGTGCTATACCAAGGCCGCTTGACAAACCTCGGGGCATTCCGAGAACGTTTAACACCCGCACATGAAAAGAGGTAAAAGGGGCGCGGAGACATAGGAGTGCTTGGGATTGCAAAAGCGGACAACGGGAAAATGCTCGGATGCATGAGACGAACACGTATGCAAAATGAAATGCCCATGACGACATGATATGAAATGCAGATGATGACATGGCAAAGTGCAACACACAAGCACATGACATGGCAAAGACGACAAATAACTGGCGGACACCTGGCGCATCGAATCCGGGGCGTTACACCACCCTTGCGGCCCTCCTCTCCTTTCCACTAAGGCCCATGAAGGCCCACTACTTCCCTGGGGGGTTCCGGTAACCTCTCGGTACTCCGAAAAATACCTGAATCACTCTGAAACCATTCCGGTGTCCGAATATAACTTTCCAATATATCAATCTTCACCTCTTGACCATTTCGAGACTCCTCGTCATGTCTGTGATCTCATCCGAGACTCCGAACAAACTTTGGTCATCAAATCAAATAACTCATAATACAAATCATCATCGAACGTTAAGCGTGTGGACCCTACGGGTTCGAGAACTATGTAGACATGAGCGAGACACATCTCCGGTCAATAACCAATAGAAAAACCTGGATGCTCATATTGTCTCCTACATATTCTATGAAGATCTTTATCGGTCAAACCGCATAACAACTTAATTGTTCCCTTTGTCATCGGTGTCTTACTTGCCCGAGATTCGATCGTCGGTATCACCATACCTAGTTCAATCTTGTTCCAGACAAGTCTCTTTACTCGTTCCATAATGAATCATCCCGTAACTAACTCATTAGTCACATTGCCTGCAAGGCTTATAGTGATGTGCATTACCGAGAGGGCCCAGAGATACCTCTCCGATACACGGAGTGACAAATCCTAATCTCGATCTATGCCAACTCAACAAACACCTTCGAAGACACCTGTAGAGCATCTTTATAATCACCCGTTTACTTGTGATGTTTGATAGCACAAAAAGTGTTCCTCCGGTATTCGGGAGTTTCATAATCTCATAGTCAGAGGAATATGTATAAGTCATGAACAAAGCAATAGCAATAAAACTAAACGATCATTATGCTAAGCTAACGGATGGGTATTCTCCATCACATCATTCTCTAATGATGTGATCCCGTTCATCAAAAGACAACACATGTCTATGGTTAGCAAACTTAACCATCTTTACTTAACGAGCTAGTCAAGTAGAGGCATACTAGGGACACTTTGTTTGTCTATGTATTCACACATGTACTAAGTTTCTAGTTAATACAATTCTAGCATGAATAATAAACATCTATCATGATATGAGGAAATATAAATAACAACTTTATTATTGCCTCTAGGGCATATTTCCTTCATGTGCACCATTAAAACTACTCCATCTCGCCGTGATGATGGGACATTGTTTAGTTGATATGGATCACGTGATCATTTAGATGACTAGAGGATGTCTATCTAAGTGGGAGTTCTTAAGTAATATGATTAATTGAACTTTAATTTATCGTGAACTTAGTACCTGATAGTTTTTGCTTGTCTATGTTGTTGTAGATCAATAGCCCGTGCTACCGTTCCCATGAATTTTAATGCGTTCATAGAGAAAGCTAAGTTGAAAGATGATGGTAGCAACAACACGGACTGGGTCCGTAACTTGAGGATTATCCTCATTGCTGCACAGAAGAATTACGTCCTGGAAGCACCGCTAGGTGCAAGACCCGCTACAGGAGCAACTCCGGACGTTATGAATGTCTGGCAGAGCAAAGCTGATGACTACTAGATAGTTCAGTGTGCCATGCTTTACGGCTTAGAATTGGGACTCAAAGACGTTTTGAACGTTATGGAGCATATGAGATGTTCCAGGAGTTTAAGTTAACACATCAAGCCAATGCCTGAGTTCAGAGGTATGAAGTCCCCAACAGGTTCTATAGCTGCAAAATGGAGGAGAATAGTTCTGTTAGTGAACATATACTCAAAATGTCTGGGTATCATAACCACTTGACTCAGCTGGGAGTTAATCTTCCTAATGATAGTGTCATTGGTAGAGTTCTTCAATCACTGCCACCAAGCTATGAAGGCTTCATGATGAACTATAATATGCAAGGGATGGAAAAGACAATTCCCGAGCTCTTCGCGACGCTAAAGGCTGCAGAGGTAGAAATCAAGAAGGAGCATCAAGTGTTGATGGTTAACAAGATCACTAGTTTCAAGAAAAAGGGGAAAGGGAAGAAGGGGAACTTCAAGTAGAACGGCAAGCAAGTTGCTGCTCAAGGGAAGAAGCCCAAGTCTGGACCTAAGCCTGAAACTGAGTGCTTCTACTGCAAAGGGATTGGTCACTTGAAGCGGAACTGCCCCAAGTATTTGGCGGATAAGAAGGATGGCAAAGTGAAAGGTATATTTGATATACATGTTATTGATGTGTACCTTACTAATGCTCGTAGTAGCGCCTGGGTATTTGATACTAGTTCTGTTGCTCATATTTGCAACTCGAAACAGGGGCTACGGATTAAATGAAGATTGACTAAGGACGAGGTGACGATGCGCGTGGGAAATGGTTCCCAAGTCGATGTGATCACCATCGGCACGCCACTTCTATATCTACCGTTGGGATTAGTTTTAGACCTAAATAATTGTTATTTGGTGCCAGCGTTGAGCATGAACATTATATCTGGATCTTGTTTGGTGCGAGACGGTTATTCATTTAAATCAGAGAATAATGGTTGTTCTATTTATATGAGTAATATCTTTTATGGTCATGCATCCTTGATGAGTGGTCTATTTTTGTTGAATCTCGATTGTAGTGATACACATATTCATAATATTGAAGCCAAAAGATGCAAAGTTAATAATGATAGTGCAACTTATTTGTGGTACTGCCGTTTAGGTCATATTGGTGTAAAGCGCATGAAGAAACTCCATGCTGATGGGCTTTTGGAATCACTTGATGCTTGCAAACCATGCCTCATGGGCAAGATGACTAAGACTCCGTTCTCGGAACAATGGGCGAAACAATGACTTATTGGAAATAATACATCTTGATGCATGCGGTCCGATGAGTGTTGAGGCTCGCGGCGGGTATCGTTATTTTCTGACCTTCACAGATGATTTGAGCAGATATGGGTATATCTACTTAACGAAACATAAGTCTGAAACATTTGAAAAGTTTGAAGAATTTCAGAGTGAAGTGGAAAATCATCGTAACAAGAAAATAAATTTTCTACGATCTGATCGTGGAGGTGAATATTTGAGTTATGAGTTTGGACTTCATTTGAAACAATGTGGAATAGTTTCGCAGCTCACGCCACCTGGAACACCACAGCATAATGGTGTGTTCGAACGGCGTAACCGTACTTTATTAGATATGGTGTGATCTATGATGTCTCTTACCGATTTACCACTATCGTTTTGGGTTTATGCTTTAGAGACGACTACATTCATGTTAAATAGGGCACCATCTAAATCCGTTGAGACGACACCATATGAACTGTGGTTTGGCAAGAAACCTAATATGTCGTTTCTTAAAGTTTGGGGTTGTGATGCTTATGTGAAAAAGCTTCAACCTGATAAGCTCGAACCCAAATCGGAGAAATGTGTCTTCATAGGATACCCAAAGGAGACTGTTGGGTACACCTTCTATCACAGATCCGAAGGCAAGATATCCGTTGCTAAGAATGGATCCTTTCTAGAGAAGGATTTTCTCTCGAAAGAAGTGAGTGGGAGGAAAGTAGAACATGATGAGCTAATTGTACCTTCTCCCGAATTGGAAAGTAGTTCATCACAGAAATCAGTTCCAGTGATTCCTACACCAATTAGTGAGGAAGCGAATGATGATGATAATGAAACTTCAGATCAAGTTACTACCGAACCTCGTAGGTCAACCAGAGTGCAGTCCGCTTTGAGTGGTGCGGTAATCCTATTCGGAGGTCATGTTACTTGACCATGACGAACCTACGAACTATGAGGAAGCGATGATGAGCCCAGATTCCGCGAAATGGCTTGAGGCCATGAAATCTGAGATGGGATCCATGTATGAGAACAAAGTTTGGACTTTGGTTGACTTGCCCGATGATCGGCAAGACATAGAGAATAAATGGATCTACAAGAAGAAGACTTACGCTGACGGTAATGTTACTATCTACAAAGCTCAACTTGTTGCAAAAGGTTTTCGACAAGTTCAAGGAGTTGACTATGATGAGACCTTCTCACCCGTAGCGATGCTTAAGTCTATCCGAATCATGTTAGCAATTGCCGCATTTTATGATTATGAAATTTGGCAAATGGATGTCAAAACTGCATTCCTTAATGGATATCTTAAAGAAGAGTTGTATATGATGCAACCAGAAGGTTTTGTCGATCCTAAAGGTGCTAACAATGTGCGCAAGCTCGAGCGATCCATTTATGGACTGGTGCAAGCATCTTGGAGTTGGAATATACGCTTTGATAGTGTAATCAAAGCATATGATTTTATACAGACTTTTGGAGAAGCCTGTATTTACAAGAAAGTGAGTGGGAGCTCTGTAGCATTTCTAATATTATATGTGGATGACATATTGCTGATAGGAAATAATATAGAATTTCTCGATAGCATAAAATGATACTTGAATAAGAATTTTTCAATGAAAGACCTTGGTGAAGCTGCTTATATATTGGGCATCAAGATCTATAGAGATAGATTAAGACGCTTAATTGGAATTTCACAAAACACATACCTTGATAAAGTTTTGAAGAAGTTCAAAATGGATCAGTCAAAGAAAGGGTTCTTGCCTGTGTTACAAGGTGTGAAGTTGAGTCAGATCTAATGCCCGACCACTGCAGAAGATAGAGAGAAAATGAAAGTCATTCCCTATACCTCAGCCATAGGTTCTATCATGTATGCAATGCTATGTACCAGACCTGATGTGTTCCTTGCTATAAGTTTAGCAGGGAGGTACCAAAGTAATCCAGGAGTGGATCACTGGACAACGGTCAAGAACATCCTGAAATACCTGAAAAGGACTAAGGATATGTTTCTCGTTTATGGAGGTTACAAAGAGCTTGTCGTAAATGGTTACGTCGATGCAAGCTTTGACACTGATCCGGATGACTCAAAGTCGCAAACCGGATATGTATTTATATTGAATGGTGGAGCTGTCAGTTGGTGCAGTTCCAAGCAGAGCGTCGCGACGGGATCTACGTGTGAAGCGGAGTACATAGCTACTTCGGATGCAGCAAATGAAGGAGTCTGGATGAAGGAGTTCATATCTGATCTAGGTGTAATACCTAGTGCATCGGGTCAAAAATATTTTGTGACAATACTGGAGCAACAGCCTTGGCGAAGGAATCCAAATTTTACAAGAGAACCAAGCACATCAAGAGACGCTTCAATTCTGTGTGCGATCAAGTCAAGGAGGGAGACATAGAAATTTGCAAAACACATACGGAACTGAATGTTGCAGACCCGTTGACTAAGCCTCTTCCACGAGCAAAACATGATTAGCACCAAGACTCCATGGGTGTTAGAATCATTACTATGTAATCTAGATTATTGACTCTAGTGCAAGTGGGAGACTGAAAGGAAATATGCCCTAGAGGCAATAATAAAGTTGTTATTTATATTTACTTATATCATGATAAATGTTTATTATTCATGCTAGAATTGTATTAACTGAAAACTTAGAACACGTGTGAATACATAGACAAATAGAGTATCCCTAGTATGGCTCTACTTAACTAGCTCGTTAATCAAAGATGGTTAAGTTTCCTGACCATAGACATGTGTTGCCATTTAATGAACGGGATCACATCATTAGAGAATGATGTGATGGACAAGACCCATCTGTTAGCTTAGCATAATGATCGTTTAGTTTTATTGCTATTGCTTTCTTCATGACTTATACATATTCCTCTGACTATGAGATTATGCAACTCCCGAATACCGGAGGAACACTTTGTGTGCTATCAAACGTCACAACATAATTGGGTGATTATAAAGATGCTCTACATGTGTCTCTGAAGGTGTTTGTTGAGTTGGCATAGATCGAGATTAGGTTGTCCTCCATGTATCGGATAGGTATCTCTCTGCCCTCTCGATAATGCACATCACTATAAGCCTTGCAAGCAATGTGACTGATGAGTTAGTTACGGGATGATACATTATAGATCGAGTAAAGAGACTTGCGATTAACGAGATTGAACTAGGTATGTGAAGGAAATATGCCCTAGAGGCAATAATAAAGTTGTTATTTATATTTGCTTATATCATGATAAATGTTTATTATTCATGCTAGAATTTTATTAACCGGAAACTTAGTACATGTGTGAATACATAGACAAACAAAGTGTCCCTAGTATGCCTCGACTTTACTAGCTCGTTAATCAAATGTGGTGAAGTTTCCTAACCATAGACATGTGTTGTCATTTGATGAACGGGATCACATCATTAGAGATTGATGTGATGGATAAGACCCATTTGTTAGCTTTAGCATTAATGATCATTTAGTTCCATTGCTATTGCTTTCATCATGAATTATACATGTTCCTCTGACTATGAGATTATGCAACTCCCGAATACTGGAGGAACACCTTGTGTGTTATCAAATGTCACAACGTAAATGGGTGATTATAAAGATGCTCTATAGGTGTCTCCGATGGTGCTTGTTGAGTTGGCATAGATCGAGATTAGGATTTGTCACTCCTGTTTCAGAGAGGTATCTCTGAGCCCTCTCGGTAATGCTCATCACTATAAGCCTTGCAAGCAAAGTGACTACTGAGTTAGTTGCGGGATGATGCATTACGAAACGAGTAAAGAGACTTGCTAGTAACGAGACTGAACTAGGTATGGTGATACCGACGATCGAATCTCGGGCAAGTAACATACTGATGACAAAGGGAACAACGTATATTGTTATGCGGTTTGACCGATAAAGATCTTCATAGAATATTTAGGAGCCAATATGAGCATCCAGGTTCCGCTATTTGTTATTGACCGGAGATGTGTCTCGGTCATATCTACATAGTTCTCAAACCCGTAGGGTCCGCACGCTTAACGTTCGATGAGGATTTGTATTATGAATTATGTGATTTGATGACCGAAGTTTGTTCGGAGTCCCGGATGAGATCACAGACATGACGAGGAGTCTCAAAATGGTCGAGACATAAAGATTGATATATTAGACGATGTTATTCGGACACCGGATGAGTTCCGAGAGGTACCAGATAATTATCGGAGTGCCGGAGGGTTATAGGAACACCCGGGGGAACTAATGGGCCATGATGGGCCTTAGTGGGGAGAGATTAAGGGCCACAAGGGCTGGGCCCCCTTGGGTCGAATTGGACTAGGGAAAGGCGGCGCCCCTTTCCTTCCTTCCCCTCTCCTTCCTTCTTCCCCTTTCCTCCGGTGGAATCCTACTAGGACTTGGAGTCCTAGTAGGACTCCCCTCTCCTGGCGCGCCCTATAGGGCCGGTCGGCCTCCCCTTCCCCTCCTTTATATACGGGGGCAGGGGCACCCTAGAACACACAAGTTTCTCTTAACCGTGTGCGGTGCCCCCCTCCACAGTTAGAAACCTCGGTCATATCATCGTAGTGCTTAGGCGAAGCCCTGCGCCGGTAACTTCATCATCACCGTCTCCATGCTGCCGTGCTGATGGAACTCTCCCTCGTCCTCAACTGGATCAAGAGCCCGAGGGACGTCATCGAGCTGAATGTGTGCTGAACGCGGAGGTGCCGTACGTTAGGTACTTCGATCAGTTGGATCGCGAAGACGTTCGACTACATCAACCGTGTTACTAAATTCTTCCACTTTTGGTCTACGAGGGTATGTGGACACACTCTCCCTGCTCGTTGCTATGCATCTCCTACATAGATCTTGCATGATCGTAGGTAAATTTTTTGAAATACTACGTTCCCCAACAGTGGCATCCGAGCCAGGTTTATGCGTAGATGTTATATGCACGAGTAGAACATAATGAGTTGTGGGCGATAATAGTCATATTGCTTACCACCAACGTCTTACTTTTATTCGGCGGTATTGTTGGATGAAGCGGCCCGTACCGACACTACATGACCGTGTTCATGAGACTGGTTCTACCGACGTGCTTCGCACACAGGTGGCTAGTGGGTGTCTGTTTCTCCAACTTTAGTTGAATTGAGTTTGACTACTCCTAGTCCTTGTTGAAGGTTAAAACAGCACACTTGACAAAAAATCGTTGTGGTTTTGATGTGTAGGTAAGAACAGTTCTTGCTAGAATCCCGTAGCAGCCACGTAAAACTTGCAACAACAAAGTAGAGGACGTCTAACTTGTTTTTGCAGGGCTTGTTGTGATGCGATATGGTCTAGACGTGATGAGATATAAATTGTTGTATGAGATGATCATGTTTTGTAACAGTTATCGGCAACTGGCAGGAGCCATATGGTTGTCGCTTTATTGTATGAAATGCAATCGCCATGTAATTTGCTTTACTTTATCACTAAGCGGTAGCGATAGTCGTAGAAGCAATAGTTGGCGAGACGACAATGATGCTTCGATGGAGATCAAGGTGTCAAGTCGGTGACGATGGTGATCATGACGGTGCTTTGGAGATGGAGATCAAAGGCACAAGATGATGATGACCATATCATATCACTTATTTTGATTGCATGTGATGTTTATCCTTTATGCATCTTATTTTGCTTAGTACGATGGTAGCATTATAAGATGACCTCCCACTAAATTTCAAGGTATAAGTGTTCTCCCTGAGTATGCACCGTTGCTACAGTTCGTCATGCCGAGACACCACGTGATGATTGGGTGTGATAAGCTCTACGTTCACATACAACGGGTGCAAGCCAGTTTTGCACACGCAAAATACTTGGGTTAAACTTGACGAGCCTAGAATATGCGGATATGGCCTCGGAACACTGAGACCGAAAGGTTGAACGTGAATCATATAGTAGATATGATCAACATAGTGATGTTCACCATTGAAAACTACTCCATCTCATGTGATGATCGGACATGGTTTAGTTGATTTGGATCACGTGATCATTTAAATGACTAGAGGGATGTCTATCTAAGTCGGAGTTCTTAAGTAATATGATTAATTGAACTTTAATTTATCATGAACTTAGTACCTGATAGTATTTTGCATGTCTATATGTTGTTGTAGATCAATGGCCCGTGCTACCGTTCCTTTGAATTTTAATGCGTTCCTAGAGAAAGCTAAGTTGAAAGATGATGGTAGAAACTACACGGGCTGGGTCCGTAACTTGAGGATTATACTCATTGATGCACAGAAGAATTACATCCTGGAAGCACCGCTAGGTGCAACACCCGCTGCAGGAGCAACTCCAGATGTTATGAACGTCTGGCAGAGCAAAGCTGATGACTACTCGATAGTTGAGTGTGCCATGATTTACGACTTAGAACCGGGACTTCAACGACGTTTTGAACATCATGGAGCATATGAGATGTTCCAGGAGTTGAAGTTAATATTTCAAGCAAATGCCCGGATTGAGAGATATGAAGTCTCTAATAAGTTCTAAAGCTGCAACATGGAGGAGAATAGTTCTATCAGTGAACATATACTCAGAATGTCTGGGTACCACAACCACTTGACTCAACTGGGAGTTAATCTTCCTGTTGATAGTGTCATCGACAGAGTTCTTCAATCACTGCCACCAAGCTACAAAAGCTTCATCATGAACTATAATTGATATGTAGGAGCCAATATGAGCATCCAGGTTCCGCTATTGGTTATTGACCGGAGATGTGTCTCGGTCCGCACGCTTAACATTCGATGATGATTTGTATTATGAGTTATGTGTTTTGGTGACCCAAGTTTGTTCGGAGTCCCGGATGAGATCACGGATATGACGAGGAGTCTTGAAATGGTCGAGAGGTAATGATTCATATATTGGAAGGTTTATGCGGACACCGGAATGGTTTCGAAGAAGATCGGGGATTTTTTAGAGTACCGGGAGGTTACCGGAACCCCCCGGGAAAGTTAATGGGCCTCATGGGCCATAGTGAAGAGGAGGAGGCAGCCACAGGAGGTGGCGCGTGCCCCCCAAGCCCAATCCGAATTGGACAAGGGGTGGGGGCGCGGCCCCCCTTTCCTTCTCCCTCTCCACTTTTTTCCCGTTTCCCACTCCGTTGGAAGGAAGGAGGGGGTGCCGAATCCTACATGGACTAGGAGCCCAAGTAGGACTAGGAGCCCAAGTAGGACTCCCCCCTTGGCGTGCCCCTCCTAGGCCGCCGCCTCCTCCTCCCCCCTTTATATACGGGGGCGGGGGACACCCCAAAGGCACACCAAGATTTGTCTTAGCCGTGTGCGGTGCCCCCCTCCATAGTTTACTCCTCCGGTCATAGCGTCGTAGTGCTTAGGCGAAGCTCTGCGCGGATCACATCACCAACACCGTTGCCACGCCATCGTGTTGATGGAACTCTCCCTCGACCCTCTACTGGATCAAGTGGTCGAGGGACGTCATCAAGTTGAACGTGTGCTGAACATGGAGGTGTCGTACGTCGGTACTGTTGGAAATATGCCCTAGAGGCAATAATAAATTGGTTATTATTATTATATTTCCTTGTTCATGATAATCGTTTATTATCCATGCTATAATTGTATTGATAGGAAACTCAGATACATGTGTGGGTACATATACAACACCATGTCCCTAGTAAGCCTCTAGTTGACTAGCTCATTGATCAATAGATGGTTACGGTTTCCTGACCATGGACATTGGTTGTCGTTGATAACGGGATCACATCATTAGGAGAATGATGTGATGGACAAGACCCAATCCTAAGCCTAGCACAAAGATCGTGTAGTTCGTATACTAAAGCTTTTCTAATATCAAGTATCATTTCCTTAGACCATGAGATTGTGCAACTCCGGATACCGTAGGAATGCTTTGGGTGTACCAAAGCGTCACAACAATGGCGGGTGGCTATAAAGGTGCACTACGGGTATCTCCGAAAGTGTCATTGGGTTGGCACGAATCAAGGCTGGGATTTGTCACTCCGTGTGACGGAGAGGTATCTCTGGGCCCACTCGGTAGGACATCATCATATAATGTGCACAATGTGACCAAGGGGTTGATCACGGGATGATGTGTTACGGACGAGTAAAGAGACTTGCCGTGCGAGATTGAACAAGGTATCGGGATACCGACGATCGAATCTCGGGCAAGTACAATATCGCTAGACAAAGGGAATTGTATACGGGATTGATTGAATCCTCGACATCGTGGTTCATCCGATGAGATCATCATGGAACATGTAGGAGCCAACATGGGTATCCAGATCCGCTGTTGGTTATTGACGGAGAACGTCTCGGTCATGTTCCGCATGGTTCCCGAACCCGTAGGGTCTACACATAAGGTTCGGTGGCGCTAGGGTTATAGGGAATAGATATACGTGGTTACCAAATGTTGTTCGGAGTCCCGGATGAGTTCCCGGACGTCACGAGGAGTTCCGGAATGGTCCGGAGGTAAATAATAATATATAGGAAGTGAGGTTTTGGCCACCGGAAGTGTTTCGGGGGTCACCGACAATGTATCGGGACCACCGGAAGGGTTAGGGGTCCACCGAGGAGGCCACCAGCCGGAGGCTTGCATGGGCCTAGTGTGGAAAGGGACCAGCCCCAGAGTGGGCTGGTGCGCCTCCCACCAAGGCCCAAGGCGTAGCTAGGAGGGGAGAGGAGAAACCCTAGGCGGCAGATGGGCCTAAAGGCCCACCCAAGGGCGCGCCCCCTCTCTCTGTTGGAAATATGCCCTAGAGGCAATAATAAAAGCATTATTATTATATTTCCTTGTTCATGATAATTTTCTTTTATTCATGCTATAATTGTATTATCCGGAAATCGTAATACACGTGTGAATACATAGACCACAATACGTCCCTAGTAAGCCTCTAGTTGACTAGCTCGTTGGTCAACAGATAGTCATGGTTTCGACTATGGACATCGATGTCATTGACAAGCGGGATCACGTCATTAGGAGAATGGCGTGATGGACAAGACAATCCTAAGCATAGCACAAGATCGTGTAGTTCGTTTTGCTAGAGCTTTTTCAATGTCAAGTATCTCTTCCTTAGACCATGAGATCGTGTAACTCCCGGATACCGTAGGAGTGCTTTGGGTGCACCAAACGTCACAATGTAACTGGGTGACTATAAAGGTACACTACAGGTATCTTTGAAAGTGTCATTGGGTTGGCACGGATCGAGGCTGGATTTGTCACTCCGTGTTACGGAGAGGTACCTTGGGCCCACTCGGTAGTGCATCATCATAATGAGCTCAAAGTGACCAAGTGTCCGGTCACGGGATCATGCATTACTGATGCGAGTAAAGTGACTTGCGGTAACGAAATTGAGCGAGGTATTGGGATACCGGCGATCGAATCTCGGGCAAGTAACATACCGATTGACAAAGGGAATTGTATACGGGATTGTTTGAATCCTCGACATCGTGGTTCATCCGATGAGATCATCGAGGAGCATGTGGGAGCCAACATGGGTATCCAGATCCGCTGTTGGTTATTGCCCGAGAGCCGTCTCGGTCATGTCTCGTGTCTCCCGAACCCGTAGGGTCTACACTTAAGGTTCGGTGGCGCTAGGGTTGTATGAATATGAGTATGCAGTATACGAATGTTGTTGAGTCCGGATGAGATCCCGACGTCACGAGGATTTTCGGAATGGTCGGAGGTAAAGAATTATATATAGGAAGTGGTATTTGCCATCGGGAAAGTTTGGGGTCACCGGTATTGTCTGGGACCACCGGAAGGGTCCCGGGTCCACCGGTGGGGCCACCCATCCGGAGGGCCCCATGGGCTGAAGTGGGAGGGAACCAGCCCATAGTGGGCTGGTGCGCTATAGCCCACCCGCGCCTAGGGTTGAAACCCTAGGGTGGGCGCCCACTGCCTTGGGAGGCACTCCTCCCCCTGGCCGCCGCCCCCTTGGGAGATGGGATCCCCAGGGGGCGGCCCCCCAGGGGCCTATATAAAGGAGGGGAGGGGCAGCCGCACCCAAGTTCAGGCGCCTCCCTCCCCTGCTACACCTCGTCCTCCTCCCGCAGCAGCTTGGTGAAGCCTGGGAGTTCTGCTGCATCCACCACCACGCCGTCGTGCTGCTGGATCATCATCAACCTCTCCTTCCCCTTGCTGGATCAAGAAGGAGGAGACGTCTCCGTCCGC
This sequence comes from Aegilops longissima, assembly GCA_021605205.1. Taxonomy (NCBI): domain Eukaryota; kingdom Viridiplantae; phylum Streptophyta; class Magnoliopsida; order Poales; family Poaceae; genus Aegilops; species Aegilops longissima. The sequence continues at coordinate 604,647,015 of CM038677.1, read as the reverse complement.
ACGTGTGTTGAGCGCGGAGGTGCCGTCCGTTCGGCGCTAGGATCTCCGGTGATATGATCACGGCGAGAACGACTACTTCATCCCCGTTCTAGTGAAGGCTTCCGCTCGCGATCTACAAAGTGGTATGTAGATGCAAACTCACTCCCTTGACTCGTTGCTAGATGAACTCATAGATAGATCTTGGTGAAACCGTAGAAAAAATCTTAATTTTCTGCAACGTTCTCCAACAGTGGCATCATGAGCTAGGTCTATGCGTAGTTCTCTTTTGCACGAGTAGAACACAATTTTGTTGTGGGCGTAGATCTTGTCAACTTGCTTGCCGCTACTAGTCTTATCTTGCTTCAGCGGTATTGTGGGATGAAGCGGCCCGGACCAACCTTACATGTACGCTTACGTGAGACCGGTTCCACCGATGACATGCACTAGTTGCATAAGGTGGCTGGCGGTGTCTGTCTCTCCCACTTTAGTTGGGCGGATTCGATGAAAAGGGTCCTTATGAAGGCTAAATAGAAGTTGACAAAATCACGTTGTGGTTATTCGTAGGTAAGAAAAGGTTCTTGCTAGAACCCAATTGCAGCCACGTAAAGATGCAACAACAATTAGAGGACGTCTAACTTGTTTTTGCAGCAATTGTCATGTGATGTGATATGGCGAAGTTGTGATGAATGATGAATGACATATTGTGATGTATGAGATCATGTTCTTGTAATAGGAATAACGACTTGCATGTCGATGAGTATGACAACGGCAGGAGCCATAGGAGTTGTCTTTATTTTTGTATGACTGCGTGTCATTGAAGAGCGCCATGCAAATTTCTTTACTTTATTGCTAAACGCGTTAGCCATAGAAGTAGAAGTAGTCGTTGGCGTGACAACTTCATGAAGACACGATGATGGAGATCATGGTGTCATGCGGTGACAAGATGATCATGGAGCCCGAAGATGGAGATGAATGGAGCTATATGATATTGGCCATATCATGTCACTACTATATAATTGCATGTGATGTTTATTATGTTTATGCATCTTGTTTACTTAGAACGACGGTAGTAAATAAGATGATCCTTACAACAATATCAAGAAGTGTTCTCCCTAACGTGCACCGTTGCTAAAGTTAAATCGTTTCAAGCACCACGTGATGATCGGTGTGATAGATCCTTACGTTCACATACAGCGGGTGTAAGACAGTTTTACACATGCAAAACACTTAGGGTTAACTTGCGAGCCTAGCATGTACAGACATGGCCTCGGAACACGGAGACCGAAAGGTCGAACACGAGTCGTATGGAAGATACGATCAACATGAAGATGTTCACCGGCGATGACAAGTCCGTCTCACGTGATGATCGGACACGGCCTAGTCGACTCGGATCGTGTAACACTTAGATGACTAGAGGATGTCTAATCTAAGTGGGAGTTCATTAAAATAATTTGATTAGATGAACTTAATTATCATGAACATAGTCTAAAACCTTTGCAAATATGTCTTGTAGATCAAATGGCCAGCGCTCATGTCAACATGAACTTCAACGCGTTCCTAGAAAACCAAGCTGAAAGATGGCGGCAACAACTATACGGATGGGTCCGAACCCGAGATCATCCTCATAGCTGCCAGAAACAATATGTCCTAGAAGGACCGCTAGGTGATTCACCCGTCCGAAGAACCAAGACATTATGAATGCTTGGCAGTCTCGTCTTGATGATTACTCCCTCGTTCGGTGCGGCATGCTTTACAGCTTAGAACCGGGCTTCAAAAGCGTTTTGAGCAACACGGAGCATATGAGATGTTCGAGGGCTGAAACTAGTTTTCCAAGCTCATGCCCGGTCGAGAGATATGAAGTCTCCGACAAGTTCTATAGTTGTAAGATGGAGGAGAACAATTACATCGGTGAGCACATACTCAAAATGTCCAGGTTGCACAACCTTTGTCCCAACTGGACATAAACCTCCCGGACGAGGCGGTCATTGACAGAATCCTTGATCGCTCCCACCAAGCTACAAGAGCTTTGTGATGAACTACAATATGCGGGGATGGTGAAGACCATTCTGAAGTATTCTCAATCTGAAGTCGCAGAGGTTGAAATCAAGAAAGAACATCAAGTGTTGATGGTCAATAAAACCACTAAGTTCAAGAAGGGCAAGGGTAAGAAGAACTTCAAGAAGGACGGCAAGGATGTTGCCGCGCCCGATAAGCAAGTTGTCGGGAAGAAGTCAAAGAATGGACCCAAGCACGAGACAGAGTGCTTTTATTGCAAAGGGAAGGGCCCTTCGAAGCGGAACTGCCCCAAATACTTAGTGGACAAGAAGGCGGCAACACTAAAGGTATATTTGATATACATGTAATTGATGTGTACTTTACCATTACTCGTAGTAACTCCTGGGTATTTGATACGGTGCCGTTGCTCATATTTGCAACTCACAGAGGAGCAGCGGAATAAGCGGAGACTAGCGAAGGGCGAGGTGACGATCTTGGCGTCGGGAATGGTTCCAAGGTCGATGTGATCGCCGTCGACGCTACCTCTACATTTACCTACGGGATTAGTTATAAACCTTAATAATTGTTATTTGGTGCCAAGTTTGAGCATGAACATTGTATCTGGATCTTGTTTGATACGAGATGGCTACTCATTTAAATCCGAGAATAATGGTTGTTCTATTTATATGAGAGATATGTTTTATGGTCATGCTCCGATGGTCAATGGTTTATTCTTAATGAATCTCGAGCGTAATATTACACATATTCATAGTGTGAATACCAAAAGATGTAAAGTTGATAACGATAGTCCCACATACTTGTGGCACTGCCGCCTTGGTCACATTGGTGTCAAGCGCATGAAGAAGCTCCATTCTGATGGACTTTTAGAGTCTCTCGATTATGAATCATTTGACACATGCGAACCATGCCTTATGGGCAAAATGACCAAGACTCCATTCTCCGGAACAATGGAGCGAGTAACCAACTTGTTGGAAATCATACATACCGATGTGTGCGGTCCAATGAGCATTGAGGCTCGCGGAGGATATCGTTATGTTCTCACTCTCACTGATGACTTGAGTAGATATGGGTATGTCTACTTAATGAAACACAAGTCTGAGACCTTTGAAAAGTTCAAGGAATTTCAGAATGAGGTAGAGAATCAACGTGACCGAAAAATAAAATTCTTACGATCAGATCGTGGAGGAGAATATTTAAGTCACGAATTTGGTACACACTTAAGGAAATGTGGAATCGTTTCACAACTCACGCCGCCTGGAACACCTCAGCGTAACGGTGTGTCCGAACATCGTAATCGCACTCTATTGGATATGGTGCGGTCTATGATGTCTCTTTCCGATTTACCGCTATCATTTTGGGGATACGCTCTAGAGACAACTACATTCACTTTAAATAGGGCACCGTCTAAATCCGTTGAGACGACACCGTATGAATTATGGTTTGGGAAGAAACCTAAGCTGCCGTTTCTAAAAGTTTGGGGATGCGATGCTTATGTCAAGAAACTTCAACCTGAAAAGCTCGAACCCAAATCGGAAAAATGCGTCTTCATAGGATACCCTAAGGAAACCATTGGGTATACCTTCTACTTAAGATCCGAGGGCAAGATCTTTGTTGCCAAGAACGGATCCTTTACGAAAAAAGTTTCTCTCGAAAGAAGTAAGTGGGAGGAAAGTAGAACTCGATGAAGTACTACCTCTTGAACAGGATAGTAGTGCAGCTCGGAAAATGTTCTGTGATGCCTAGACCAAGCGAAGAGGAAATTAATGATGATGATCAAGGTACTTGGATCAAGTTGCTACTGAACTTCGTGAGGTCCACTAGGACACGTTCCGCACCAGTGGTACGGCAACCCTGTCACGGAAATCATGTTGTTAGACAACGGTGAACCTTGAACTATGAAGAAGTGATGGCGGGCCCAGATTCCAACAAATGGCTGAAGCCATGCAATCCGAGATAGGATCCATGTATGAAAACAAAGTATGGACTTTGGAGACTTGCTCGATGATCGCGGCGATAGAAAATAAATGGATCTTTAAGAAGAAGGCGGACGCGGATGGTAATGTCACCATCTATAAAGCTCGACTTGTCGCTAAGGGTTATCGGCAAGTTCAAGGGATTGACTACGATGAGACTTTCTCTCCGTGGCGAAGCTTAAGTCCGTCCGAATCATGTTAGCAATTGCCGCATACTATGATTATGAGATATGGTAGATGGACGTCAAAACAGCGTTCCTTAACGGTTATCTTAGCTGTATATGATGCAGCCGGAAGGTTTTGTCGATCCTAAGATGCTAACAAAGTGTGCAAGCTCCAGCGATCCATTTATGGGTTGGTGCAAGCATCTCGGAGTTGGAACATTCGCTTTGATGAGATGATCAAAGCGTTTGGGTTTATCTGAGACTTATGGAGAAGCTGCGTTTACAAGAAAGTGAGTGGGAGCTCAGAGCATTTCTCATATTATATGTAGATGACATACTTTTGATGGGAAATGATATAGAATTCTTGGACAGCATTAAGGCCTACTTGAATAAGTGTTTTTCAATGAAGGACCTTGGAGAAGCTGCTTATATATTAGGCATCAAGATCTATAGAGATAGATCGAGGCGCCTCATAGGTCTTTCACAAAGCACATACCTTGATAAGATTTTGAAGAAGTTCAAAATGGATCAGTCAAGAAGGGTTCTTACATGATTGCAAGGTGTGAGATTGAGCTCGGCTCAATGCCCGACCACGACAAAAGATAAAGAAGAGATGAGTGTCATCCCCATGCTTCAGCCATAGGATCTATTATGTATGCCATCTTGTGTACCGGACTGATGTAAACCTTGCCGTAAGTTTGGTAGGAAGGTACCAAAGTAATCCCGCAAGGAACACTTTGGACAACGGTCAAGAATATCTGAAGTACGAAAAGGACAAAGGACATGTTTTCGTTTATGGAGGTGACGAAGAGCTCGTCGTAAGGGTTACGTCGGCGCTTAGCTTCGACACAGATTTGGATGACTCTAAGTCACAAACCGGATACGTGTATATGTTGAATGGTGGAGCGAGAAGCTGGTGCAGCTGCAAGTAGAGCGTCGTGGCGGGACCTACATGTGAAGCGGAGTACATGGCAGCCTCGGAGGCAGCGCATGAAGCAATTTGGGTGAAGGAGTTCATCACCGACCTAGGAGTCATACCCAATGCGTCGGGGCCAATCAAACTCTTCTGTGACAACTTTGGAGCTATTGCCCTTGCCAAGGAGCCCAGGTTTCACAAGAAGACCGAGCACATCAAGCGTCGCTTCAACTCCATCCGTGAAAATGTTCAAGATGGAGACATAGATATTTGCAAAGTACATACGGATCTGAATGTCGCAGATCCGTTGACTAAACCTCTCTCGCGAGCAAAACATGATCAACACTAGAACTCTATGGGTGTTCGATTCATCACAATGTAACTAGATTATTGACTCTAGTGCAAGTGGGAGACTGTTGGAAATATACCCTAGAGGCAATAATAAAAGCATTATTATTATATTTCCTTGTTCATGATAATTGTCTTTTATTCATGCTATAATTGTATTATCCAGGAAATCGTAATACACGTGTGAATACATAGACCACAATCGTCCCTAGTAAGCCTCTAGTTGACTAGCTCGTTGGTCACGAGATAGTCATGGTTTCGACTATGGACATCGATTTCATTGACAACGGGATCACGTCATTAGGAGAATGACGTGATGGACAAGACAATCCTAAGCATAGCACAAGATCGTGTAGTTCGTTTTGCTAGAGCTTTTCAATGTCAAGTATCTCTTCCTTAGACCATGAGATCGTGTAACTCCCGGATACCGTAGGAGTGCTTTGGGTGTACCAAGCGCCACAACGTAATCGGGTGACTATAAAGGTACACTACAGGTATCTCCGAAAGTGTCTGTTGGGTTGGCACGGATCGAGACTGGGATTTGTCACTCCGTGTTACGGAGAGATATCACTGGGCCCACTCGGTATTGCATCATCATAATGAGCTCAAAGTGACCAAGTGTCTAGTCACGGGATCATGCATTATGGTACGAGTAAAGTGACTTGCCGGTAACGAAATTGAACGAGGTATTGGGATACCGACGATCGAATCTCGGGCAAGTAACATACCGATTGACAAAGGGAATTGTATACGGGATTGTTTGAATCCTCGACATCGTGGTTCATCAATGAGATCATCGAGGAGCATGTGGGAGCCAACATGGGTATCCAGATCCGCTGTTGGTTATTGCCCGAGAGCCGTCTCGGTCATGTTCTCGTGTCTCCCGAACCCGTAGGGTCTACACTTAAGGTTCGGTGGCGCTAGGGTTGTATGAATATGAGTATGCAGTATACCGAATGTTGTTGAGTCCGGATGAGATCCCGGACGTCACGAGGATTTTCGGAATGGTCGGAGGTAAAGAATTATATATAGGAAGTGGTATTTCGGCCATCGGGAAAGTTTCGGGGTCACCCGGTATTGTACCAGGACCACCGGAAGGGTCCCGGGGGTCCACCGGGTGGGGCCACCCATCCCGGAGGGCCCCATGGGCTGAAGTGGGGAGGAACCAGCCCATAGTGGGCTGGTGCACCCCTGGCCCACCCTGCGCCTAGGGTTGAAACCCTAGGGTGGCGCCCACTGCCTTGGGGGCACTCCTCCCCCTTGGCTGCCGCCCCTTGGGAGATGGGATCCCCAAGGCCCCCCTGAGGGCCTATATAAAGGGAGGGAGGGGCAGCCGCACTGCTGAAGTTCCGCGCCTCCCTCCCCAGCTACACCTCGTCCTCCTCCGCAGCAGCTTGGCGAAGCTCGGGAGTTTCTGCATCCACCACTGCCGCCGTCGTCTTCTTTGGATCATCATCAACCTCTCCTTCCCTTGCTGGATCAAGAAGGAGGAGACGTCTCCGTCCGTCGTGTGTTGAGCGCGGAGGTGCCGTCCGTTCGGTGCTAGGATCTCCGGTGATAGGATCACGGCGAGAACGACTACTTCATCCCCGTTCTAGTGAACGCTTCCGCTCGCGATCTACAAAGTGGTATGTAGATGCAAACTCACTCCCTTGACTCGTTGCTAGATGAACTCATAGATAGATCTTGGTGAAACCGTAGAAATTTTTTTAATTTTCTGCAACGTTCCCCAACACTCTCCCCCTCTTGGCCGCCCCCTCCAAGTCCCATCTAGGGTTGCCGCACCCCTAGGGTGGGAACCCTAGATGGGGGCGCAGCCACCTCCCCTCCTCCTATAAATAGTGGGGGTTTTGGGGCTGCCATACACAAGAGTTTCACCTCTCCCTGGCGCAGCCCTACCTCTCTCCCTCCTCCTCTCCCGTGGTGCTTGGCGAAGCCCTATAGGATTGCCACGCTCCTCCACCACCACCACGCCATTGTGCTGCTGCTGGACGGAGTCTTCCCCAACCTCTCCCTCTCCCCTTGCTGGATCAAGGCATGAGAGACGTCACCGGGTTGCACGTGTGTTGAACGCGGAGGTGCCGTCCTTTCGGCACTAGGATCTCCGGTGATTTGGATCACGACGAGTACGACTCCTTCAACCCCGTTCTCTTGAACGCTTCCGCTTAGCGATCTACAAGGGTATGTAGATGCACTCCCCTTTCCCTCGTTGCTAGTTTACTCCATAGATTGATCTTGGTGATGCGTAGAAAATTTTGAATTTCTGCTATGTTCCCCAACAGTGGCATCATGAGCTAGGTCTATGCGTAGTTTCTATGCACGAGTAGAACACAAGTTGTTGTGGGCGTTGATTTTGTTCAATATGCTTACCATTACTAGTCCAATCTTGTTTCGACGGTATTGTGGGATGAAGCGGCCCGAACCGACCTTACACGTACACTTACGTGAGACAGGTTCCACCGACTGACATGCACTTGTTGCATAAGGTGGCTGGCGGGTGCCAGTCTCTCCCACTTTAGTCAGATCGGATTCGATGAAAAGGGTCCTTATGAAGGGTAAATAGCAATTGACATATCACGTTGTGGTTTTTGCGTAGGTAAGAAACGTTCTTGCTAGAAACCCATAGCAGCCACGTAAAACATGCAAACAACAATTAGAGGACGTCTAACTTAATTTTGCAGGGTATGCTATGTGATGTGATATGGCCAAAAGAATGTGATGAATGATATGTGATGTATGAGATTGATCATGTTCTTGTAATAGGAATCACGACTTGCATGTCGATGAGTATGACAACCGGCAGGAGCCATAGGAGTTGTCTTAATTTATTGTATGACCTGCGTGTCAATGAACAACGCCATGTAATTACTTTACTTTATTGCTAAACCGTTAGCCATAGTAGTAGAAGTAATAGTTGGCGAGACAACTTCATGGATACACGATGATGGAGATCATGATGATGGAGATCATGGTGTCATGCCGGTGACGATGATGATCATGGAGCCCTCAAGATGGAGATCAAAGGAGCAAAATGATATTGGCCATATCATGTCACTTTTGATTGCATGTGATGTTTATCATGTTTATGCATCTTATTTGCTTAGAACGACAGTAGTAAATAAGATGATCCCTCATAATAATTTCAAGAAAGTGTTCCCCCTAACTGTGCACCATTGTGAAAGTTCGTTGTTTCGAAGCACCACGTGATGATCGGGCGTGATAGATTCTAACGTTCACATACAACGGGTGTAAGCCAGATTTACACTTGAAACACTTAGGTTGACTTGACGAGCCTAGCATGTACAGACATGGCCTCGGAACACAAGAGACCGAAAGGTCGAGCATGAGTCGTATGGTAGATATGATCAACATGAAGATGTTCACCGATGATGACTAGTCCGTCTCACGTGATGATCGGACACGGCCTAGTTGACTCGGATCATGTAATCACTTAGATAACTAGAGGGATGTCTATCTGAGTGGGAGTTCATAAGATGAACTTAATTATCCTGAACATAGTCAAAAGATCTTTGCAAATTATGTCATAATCTCGTGCTTTAGTTCTACTGTTTTAGATATGTTCCTAGAGAAAATATAGTTGAAAGTTGACAGTAGCAATTATGCGGACAGTAGAAGGCTTATGTCCTTAATGCACCGCTCGGTGTGCTGGACCTCAAACGTGTTATGTGGATGTTGCGAACATCTGACATACACGTTTTGATGACTACATGATAGTTCGGTAATGTTGAATGGTTTAGAATTGAAGCACCGAAGACTTTTTCGAAACGTCGCGGAACACATAAGATGTTTCGAGGGCTGAAATTGGGATTTCAGGCTCGTGCCCACATCAAGAGGTATGAGACCTCCGACGATTTTCTTAGCCTGCAAACTAAGGGAGAAAAGCTCGATCATTGAGCTTGTGCTCATATTGTCTGAGTACAACAATCACTTGAATCGAGTGGGAGTTGATCTTCCTGATGAGATAGTGATGTTTCTCCAAAGTCATTGCCACCAAGCTGCTAGAGCTTTGTGATGAACTATAACATATCAGGGATAGATGATCCTTGAGATATTCGCGATGTTTGACACCGCGAAAGTCGAAATCAAGAAGGAGCATCAATTGTTGATGGTTGGTGAAACCACTAGTTTCAAGAAGGACAAGGGCAAGAAGGGATACTTCATGAAACGGCAAATCAGCTGCTGCTCTAGTGAAGAAACCCAAGGTTGAACCCAAACCCGAGACTAAGTGCTTCTGTAATAAGGGGAACAGCCATTAAGAGCAGAATTACCCTAGATACTTGGTATATGAGAAAGGTGGCAAGGTCGATACAAGTATAATGGATATACATTATGTTAATGTGTACTTTACTAGTACTCCTAGTAGCACCGAGGGTATTAGATCTTTGGTTCGGTTGTTAAGTGTTAGTAACTCGAAATAAAAGCTACGGAATAAGCGGAGACTAGCTAAAGGTGAGTGACGATATGTGTTGGAAGTGTTTCCAAGGTTGATGTGATCAAGCATCGCGCTCCCTCTACCATCGAGATTGGTGTTGAACCTAAATAATTGTTATTTGGTGTTTGCGTTGAGCATAGACATGATTGGATTATGTCTATCGCAATACGGTTATTCATTTAAGGAGAATAATGGTTACTCTGTTTATTTGAATAATACATTCAGTGGTCTCGCACCTAAAAGAATGGTTTATTTAATCTCGATCGTAGTGATACACATTTTCATGCCAAAGATATAAGATAGTAATGATAGTACCACTTACTTGTGGCACTGCCATGTAAGTCATATTGGTATAAAACGCATGAAGAAGCTCCATGTTGATGGATCTTTGGACTCACTCATTTTGAAAAGTTTGAGACATGCAAACCATGTCTATTGGTGTATCGCATGAAGAAACTCCATGCAGATGGACCGATTGGACTCACTTGATTTTGAATCACTTGAGACATGCAAATCATACCACATGGGCAAGATGACTGAAAGCCTTGTTTTCAGTAAAATGGAACAAGAAAGCAACTTGTTGGAAGTAATACATTTTGATGTGTGCAGTCCAATGAGTGCTGAGGCACGCAATGGATATCGTTATGTTCTTACTTCACGGATGATTTGAGTAGATACTGAGTATATTTACTTGATGAAACACAAGTCTGAATTATTGAATGGTTCAAGTAATTTCAGAGTGAAGTTGAAGATCTTCGTGACAAGAGGATAAAATGTCTATGATATGATCATAGAGATGAATATCTGAGTTACGAGTTTTGGCACACAATTAAGACATTGTGGAAATTGTTTCACAATTAATACCGCCTGGAACACCATAGTGTGATGGTGTGTCCGAACATCATAGTTTCACCCTATTGGATATGGTGCGTACCATGATGTCTCTTATTGAATTACCACTATTGTTCATGGGTTAGGCATTAGAGACAACCGCACTCACTTTAATAAGGCACCATGTAATTTCGTTAAGACGACACCGTTTGAACTATGGTTTGGAGAAACCTAAGTTGTCGTTTCTTAAAAGTTTGGGGCTGCGACGCTTATGTGAAAAAGTTTCAGGTTGATAAGCTCGAACCCAAAGCGGATAAAATGCATCTTCATAGGACACCCAAAACAGCTGGGTATACCTCCTAATTCAGATCCGAAAGCTATAGGGATTGTTTCTTGAATCGGGCCCTTTCTCAAGGAAAAGTTTGTCTCGAAAGAATTGAGTGGGAGGATGGTGGAGACTTGATGAGGTTGTTGAGCCATCACTTCAACTAGTGTGTAGCAGGGCACAAGAAGTTGTTCCTGTGGCACCTACACCAATTGAAGTAGAAGCTTATGATAGTGATCATGAAACTTCGGATCAAGTCACTACCGAACCTCGTAGGATGAGAAGGACGCGTACTGCTTCAGAGTGGTACGGCGATCCTGTCTTGGAGGTCATGTTGCTATACAACAATGAACCTACGAGCTATGGAGAAGCGATGGTGGGCCCGAATTCTGACAAATGGCTCGAGGCCATAAAATCCGAGAGAGGATACATGACTTTGGAAGAAATACTTGATGGTCGTAAGGCCGTTGGGTACAGATGGATTTTAAAAGGAAGACAGACAATGATGGTAAGTATCACCATTAAGAAAGCTCGACTTGTCGTTAAGATGTTTTCCGACAAGTTCAACGAGTTGACTATGATGAGACTTTCTCACTCGTAGCGATGCTAAGAGTCTGTTGGAATTGGATTAGCAGTTACTGCATTATTTATGAAATCTTGCAGATAGGATGTCAAAACATTGTTTCCTCGACAATTTTCTTGAGGAAAGGTTGTATGTGATACAACCGGAAAGGTTTTGACAATCTCGAAGACGCTAACAAGTATGCAAAGCTCCAAACAATCCTTCTAAGGACTGGAGTAAGCATCCTTGATTGGAATGTACGCTTTGATGAGATGATCAAAGATTTTGGGTTTATACAAAGCTTATGAGAAACTTGTATTTCCAAAGAAGTGAGTGGGAGCACTATAGAATTTCTGATGAGTATACGTTGTTGACATATTGTTGATCAGAAATAATGTAGAATTTCTGGAAAGCATATAGGGTTATTTGAAAAGTGTTTTTAATAGAAAACCTAGATTAAGCTGCTTGAACATTGAGCATCAAGATCTATGAAGATAGATCAAAAACGCTAAGTGGTACTTACAAATGAGCACATACCTTGACATGATCTTGAAGGTGTTCAAGATGGATCAGTCAAAGAAGGAGTTCTTGCCTGAGTTGTAAGGTATGAAGTTAAGAGTTAAAGCTCGACCACGGCAGAAGAGAGAGAAAGGACGAAAGGTCGTCCCCTATGCTTCAGACATAGGCTCTATAGTATGCTATGTTGTGTACCGCACCGGAAGTGTGCCTTGCCACGTGTCTGGCAAGGGGCTACAAGAATGATCCAGGAATGGATCATTAGACAGCGGTCAAAATTGTCCTTGTAAATAAGGACATGTTTTGACACTTATCCGAATAACTCTGAGTAGCAAACCGGATACGTATAGTGGAGAAACCATTTGGAATAGCTCCAAGTGGAGCGTGGAAGCATCATTTAAAATATGACCTAGAGATTTGCGAAGTACATACGGATCTGAATGTTGCAGACCCGTTGACTAAAACCTCTCTCACAAGCAAAACATGATCAAACCCCAGAACTCATTGAGTCTTAATCACATGATGATGTGAACTAGTTTAGTGACACTAGTAAACTCTTTGGATGTTGGTCACATGGCGATGTGACCTATCAGTGTTAATCACATGGCGATGTGAACTAGATTATTGACTCTAGTGCAAGTGGGAGACTGTTGGAAATATGCCCTAGAGGAAATAATAAATTGGTTATTATTATTATATTTCCTTGTTCATGATAATCGTTTATTATCCATGCTATAATTGTATTGATAGGAAACTCAGATACATGTGTGGGTACATATACAACACCATGTCCCTAGTAAGCCTCTAGTTAACTATCTCGTTGATCAATAGATGGTTACGGTTTCCTGACCATGGACATTGGATGTCGTTGATAATGGGATCACATCATTAGGAGAATGATGTGATGGACAAGACTCAATCCTAAGCCTAGCACAAAGATCGTGTAGTTCGTATGCTAAAGCTTTTCTAATGTCAAGTATCATTTCCTTAGACCATGAGATTGTGCAACTCCGGATACCGTAGGAATGCTTTGGGTGTACCAAAGCGTCACTGGAATCGGGTGGCTATAAAGGTGCACTACGGTTATCTCCGAAAGTGTCTATTGGGTTGTACGAATCAAGGCGGGATTTGTCACTCCGTGTGGCGGAGAGGTATCTCTGGGACCACTCGGTAGGACATCATCATAATGTGCACAATGTGACCAAGGGGTTGATCATGGGATGATGTGTTACGGAGCGAGTAAAGAGACTTGCCGTAACGAGATTGAACAAGGTATCGGGATACCGACGATCGAATCTCGGGCAAGTACAATATCGCTAGACAAAGGGAATTGTATACGGATTGATTGAATCCTCGACATCGTGGTTCATCCGATGAGATCATCGTGGAACATGTGGGAGCCAACATGGGTATCCAGATCCCGCTGTTGGTTATTGACCGGAGAAGCGTCTCGGTCATATGCGCATGGTTCCCGAACCCGTAGGGTCTACACATAAGGTTCGGTGGCGCTAGGGTTATAGGGAATAGATATCGTGGTTACCGAATGTTGTTGAGTCCGGATGAGATCCCAGACGTCACGAGGAGTTAGGAATGGTCGAAGGTAAATAATAATATATAGGAAGTGAGGTTTTGGCCACCGGAAGTGTTTCGGGGGTCACCGGTAATGTACCGGGACCACCGGAAGGGTTCCGGGGGTCCACCGGGAGGGGCCACCAGCCCCGGAGGCTTGCATGGGCCTAGTGTGGAAAGGGACCAGCTCGAGTGGGCTGGTGCGCCTCACCAAGGCCCAAGGCTTGACTAGGAGGAGAGGGAAACCCTAGGCGCAGATGGGCCTAAAGGCCCACCCTAGGTAGCGCCCTCTCTCCCCCTCTTGGCCGCCCCCTCCAAGTCCCATCTAGGGCTGCCTCACCCCTATGGTGGGAACCCTAGATGGGGGCGCAGCCACCTCCCCTCCTCCTATAAATAGTGGCGGTTTTGGGGCTGCCATACACAAGAGTTTCACCTCTCCCTGGCGCAACCCTACCTCTCTCCCTCCTCCTCTCCCGTGGTGCTTGGCGAAGCCCTGCAAGATTGCCACGCTCCTCCACCACCACCACGCCGTTGTGCTGCTGCTGGACGGAGTCTTCCCCAACCTCTCCCTCTCCCCTTGCTGGATCAAGGTGTGGGAGACGTCACCGGGCTGCACGTGTGTCGAACGCGGAGGTGCCGTCCGTTCGGCACTAGGATCTCCGGTGATTTGGATCACGACGAGTACGAATCCTTCAACCCCGTTCTCTTGAACGCTTCCGCTTAGCGATCTACAAGGGTATGTATATGCACTCCCCTTTCCCTTGTTGCTAGTTTACTCCATAGATTGATCTTGGTCATGCGTAGAAAATTTTGAATTTCTGCTACGTTCCCCAACAGGTACTTGGATCGGTTGGATCATGAAGACGTTCGACTACATCAACCGCGTTAACATAACGCTTCCGCTTTTGGTCTATGAGGGTACGTGGACACACTCTTCCCGTCTCGTTGCTATGCATCTCCTAGATAGATCCTGCGTGATCGTAGGAATTTTTTTGAATTACTACGTTCCCCATCACATTTGAAATGTATGCGAATAGCATTGGATGGCCGGCTCCCGTATTTGTGTCTGCGGACTGGTCCTTCCTGCCCGCGGACGGATGCGATGTCTGGTTTGCGGGTCAGTGTTAGGGATGCCCTTAGAGGACTATGATCGTAGCATGCTTGGCGGCAGGCTATCGACATACAGTAGGTCGTGTCCCTTCCCGGTCTAGCCGGGGTTGGTTGGGATGTCGGTGTGGGCACCTTCGTCGCCAATCGGTCATGATTCAGTTGCTGATGTCGGGCCAGGAGTGGAAGGAGATTCCTTCTTACTCTTATTCTAGCGGTTGCGAGCTGCAATGTGGGCGGTGGGCGGAGTATCGAGGTCCTGGATGTCAGGGTGGCAGCCCTAGGTGGCGGGCTACACATTTGGCTCTCTGACAAGCGGTGTTGCAGTTGTGTTGACTGTGTTCTTTGATCATGTGGATGACGAGGGGCGTAGTGGCGGGAGAACATAGCGAGATGACTGTGTTCAACGATGGTCCTTCCTTGATCTAGATCTGGAGCTCTCGTTCGTCGTGGTTGCCCCCCCCCCCCCTTCGAAGACCATGGTGGCTTGGATCCCTTTGGCGAGGTGTGTGGGA
The DNA here is from genome assembly GCA_021605205.1 of Aegilops longissima. Classification (NCBI taxonomy): domain Eukaryota; kingdom Viridiplantae; phylum Streptophyta; class Magnoliopsida; order Poales; family Poaceae; genus Aegilops; species Aegilops longissima. The sequence goes on along the minus strand of CM038677.1, from coordinate 604,631,741 downwards.
GGAGCCGAGCGAAATCCCAACACCATGGCCTCAATGGTGTTGATGCATGTGGGGACCGTGTTCCTCTTGGGGGAACCACCTTGACCTCCCTCCACACTCGTTTTGCCAGTACTCTGAGTGAAAATCATCGTTCGTCTCAGATAGACGTTGCAGTGGCAGCACGGTGCGCCGTGTCCCTCATGGTTGTGTTGTCAATGGATGTGGATGATCCCGATTGCTTTTTCTCGGAATCAAACTTGAGGCGTATAGTATTGCACATCTAGTGTGTATTAGTGTGTTTAGTTTGTTTTGTCATATTTGTTTGATCAGTTGGTATGAGATTTTCCACAACATCATGTATCGTTCGATCATGTTGCTTTAAAATATAAAGTGAGGCGAAACCACGTTGAGAGAGTGTTGTGTGGCTGCTAGAAGGAGGGTGCGAGAGGGATGGCCGGGGGCCTTTTTTCCATGGCCGGGCAAGAGGGAAGGGATTTCCTTCTTAATTCTTGCTTGATTAGATTGATACATCTCCTCTCTTTATATAGAGATGTTTACTTGACTCCCAAGCAAGGCTTACTTGACCCCTAAGCAAGCGACCCTTATCTCTAATTAACCCTAAGACTAACAGGCTATACCGCCAGCCCAGGCCCATTAGGCCCACTACGTACTCTAACACTACACCCCACCTGGACATGCAGCTTGTCCTTGAGCTACAACCTAACCAACTTATAACCATGACTCGACGCAACACAAACCTAACACCTAAAAACAAGCCTTTTACATCTCGGCTTGTTTTATTACTCTCAACCTGAAATGGACGGGGACACTTTATTTTGGACCCCTGAACATAAAGTGGACACCATCCGCACGTCGGACGTGCACGTATACAACCACCTGGATCCCATGGACACCATCTGGACAAAAGGAGTGCATGTGTATGGCCACCTGGAAGTGGTCGCAAGAGCGACCAGCAGAGGCGCCCACGCGGCGGCCGACGGCGGAATGCAGTGGTGCTACGTGGTACGCTCCTATCGCTGACATCATGCCTTCTCCCCGCCGGACGGTTGTTGGTCTACACCGCACAGAGAAGAGTGGAGGGCTTTCTATGGAGAATGACGAGGAGGGGTTGTCGGTGTCAAAACTGGCGGATCTCGGGTAGGGGTCCCGAACTGTGCGTCTAAGGTGATGGTAACAGGAGGCGGGGGACACAATGTTTACCCAGGTTCGGGCCCTCTCGATGGAGGTAATACCCTAGTTCCTACTTGATTGATCTTGATGATATGAGTATTACAAGAGTTGATCTACCACGAGATCGTAGAGGCTAAACCCTAGAAGCTAGCCTATGATTATGATTGTCCCTGTCCTACGGACCAAACCCTCCGGTTTATATAGACACCGGAGGGGCTAGGTTATTACAGTCGGTTACAAGGGAGGAGATCTACATATCCGAACTGCCAAGCTTGCCTTCCACGCAAAGGAGAGTCCCATCCGGACACGGGAAGAAGTCTTCGATCTTGTATCTTCATAGTCCAACAGTCCGGCCAAAGTACATAGTCCGGTTGTCCGAGGACTCCCTAATCCAGGACTCCCTCAGTAGCCCCTGAACCAGGCTTCAATGACGATGAGTCCAACGCGCAGATTGTCTTCGGCATTGCAAGGCGAGTTCTTCCTCTGAATACTCCATAGAAGATTTCGAACACAAGGATCGTGTCTGGCTCTGCAAAACAAATTCCACATACCACCGTAGAGAGTATAATATTTCCACAAATCTAATCTGCTGACAACTTTTCATAACGTGACATCACGCCATGGCCCAGTCATTATTCGAACCGTTTTCCTCAACCAGCGACCGCTCATATTGCGAGGCGGTTTTCTTGGCACGTCTCGTCGAAGCAGAGATCGTGTCCCCTTATCACGGGATTCTCATTAATACAGGTATGGGTAACCCAATCGTCCCTGCTGGTATGAATCCTCGATTTTAGGCAAGTTCCAAACGGCCACGCGGAGGACGCTTGATATTCACCCTCTTTATAAAGGGGCCAAGGCCTGTCCTTTTCTTCTCGCGCTCGATCCTTCCCTTCCCCCACCTCGAATTCCAACACCCAAGGCTCAGGCTAAGCACTTCGGACCTTCAATTATGTCCAGATCCAACCTTCAAGGCCGGTGGATGGCCTCCTCATTCTGAGAGGAGGACATCAAGAAGCTAGAAGAAGCCAGTATCGACCACCGAAATCTCAGACAGCTGCTGCTCAAGGGCAGGCCATCCCCACTCCCGAACCCAACGAGAGTGTTGTATTCATTTCCCACCTCCTCCGAGGGCTAGGCTTTATCCTCGATCCCTTTGTTAGAGGGCTTATGTTCTATTAGGGCTCGATTTCCATGATCTGGCTCTGGATTCCATCCTTCACATCTCGTCGTTCATCGTCGTGTGTGAGGCCTTCCTCTGCATCACCCCACACTTCGGCTTATGGCTCAAGACCTTCAATGTGAAGCCAAAGATGATCGATGGGCGACACGCAGAATGCGGAGGTGGCATAATAAGCAAAGGCGCCGATGCTCCATGGCCAAAGGGTTCCTTCCCGGAGATGTCCGACTTATGGCAGTGGGAGTGGTTTTACATCACGGCTCCCCGAAGTACTCAGTGGGTAGCTGCCCCCGCCTTCGTTCGGGCCCCCGCCAGAATGGCGTCATGGGTCGACAAGGGGCTGGACTGGGGCCGATTAATGGCGATGTCGATATTGCAGAGTCACATCTGAGATCTCCTCAAGAGAGATGTCAGCCTTGTCAAGGTAATGCAAGTCATGCTAGTTCGTCGGGTCCTGCCCTGTCAACGTCGACCTCTCCGTATGTGGGAGTTCAACCCGGAAGGACCGCGAACTATTCAACAATTCTTCGGCATGACGCTCGAAGGGATGTATGGATTGTTCTTCGGATCATGAATAAAGTGTCCGGACACCACCGAGGATGCGGGTCTAAACTGCAACCGTCCAGATACCCACGTAAGTAATTCTGCGACCAAACACACTGTCTTTTCATTTGCCCTAACATCATTCTGAAAAAATTGCTCTTGGCTAGGACTGGATAAGAAAGGCGAAAATGATCAGGTGTTTGGCCCCCCTTCCTGAAGGATCACCGGATCCCGTACTAGCCAGGATGCTTGAGCTCGCACCTTATCAAGCGCCATCAGGGGAGGATAGAGGTAGGAATAAAGAAGCCGAAAGTGGGCCTCACGCATTACTCATCCAAACCGGGGGAATTAGCGTCTCCGCGAAGGAGGATAGTCGGGAAGAAGAATCTGAAATTCCCTCCCCCAAGGAAGGAAAAGGACCGCCTCTGAAGACTAGGGAACAAGGGTTTCCAAGCGAGGGAAAAACCTCGCCAGGGGCCTGCCAGGCATCCTTACAAGACTGATGCCCAAAGGGAATCATCCTCCACCGAGTGTAAGTGAACAAGAGTACTTTATAGTAAATATATCCCGCTTCATCTCCGAGGACAATAACCGAGACGTATGTCTTGTAGTTCGGATCGTAGCCCTTCTCGACAGAGTTCGTCTTCGTGGGATCTTCTTCCGGAGATGATGGAGAGCGAAACGCCTCCCCGTGCCTCCCCGCCTCATGAGGGGGACGACCCTGAGGTGTTGTCACGGAGGATTTCTCCTGATCCACCAAGGCTAGAAGGTAACCCTTCGGCCACCCGAAGTCCGGAGTATTCGGCTCCTAAGGAGAGCAACAGAAAGAGTCCGGCACTATCCGGTGCACGACCGGGCGCACTGACAGGTCTTCTGGAGCAAGCGGCTATCTCAGAGGCTCATCGTACTTTAATGGGTACAGTGGTTGAGAGGATTTCATCCGCCAAAAGTGGTTTGCATGAAGCTTTTATGAGCCTGCTAAGAGGCTTTGAGGTGCATAAAGTTTTATATATATTTATATATATATATATATATATATATATATATATATATATATATATATATATATATATATATATATATATATATGATAGTACCGCACACGCTAGGTGTGCCCTATGCGAATAGTAGCCTCGAGACTCTGGTTTCTTTGTCCAAAAGCGGCAAGCAGAGGATCATAGTCCAGTAATGACCATCTTTGCTTTCATGTGCGGGCGGTGAGGGTGCAGTGGCTGGCGGATTGGTGAGTTTGCCGAGGCGAGGCGGCAACTTGATGCGGCAAATGCTGACATCATGCTTGTAAACAAGCGGCTTGATGAGGCACAGTGTATGTATTCTCCGGTGGTCGGCATATATTAAGAGGAGCATGATGCTAATATTTGTAATATGTTGTGACTGCAGATGGAGCTGCCGCCGTGGAGACCCTCCGGGTGGAGCTTGCCCGGGCCAAGGAACAAGCCAGGAGAAGCGATGCGGCCACCCTAAAGGTGGCCGAAGAGTTAAGAGCCAAACAAGCTGCTCATCGCCAGAGCGAAGATAAAATAGCCAAGATGGCTGTTGAGCTGAAGGATGCCGTCGAATGGTATGAGCTTCTTGAAAAGGAAAGCCTAAAGCGGCGGACTGAAGAAAGCCATGGTAGCAGCCAAGGAAACCCGCTCTAAAATCAGAGCGGCGAAGGGGAGCTTCGTCAAGCCGGAGATATCACGGCTGGGAAGCCCTTTTTGTTGCGGACGAAGTTTGGAGATCCGAAGTATGCCCCTCTGGATCAGTTATGGAGTGTTGCAGACGCGAGCTCAGACTTGGCAACGAGTGCTACTGATGCGACTGAGTTTTTCAAAGATCAAAAAGATCAAGAAGTGGAAAAGTTATTCTGGTCGCAGTTCAGTGCTCCAACGCGTCCGCTGCTGTTAAATGAACAAATGGCCGAGTGGGCTGAACTCCATAGATTGTCTGGACTTGCCATGAGGTCCATCGCGGATCATCTTTGGCCGGAAGGACCAAGGCCGAATAGTTATTTTGGTTTAGTGCAACGATTCCTTGGTGCTATGTCGCATATCGACGCTGTAAAGAGGTCGGCGTGCATAGAGGGTGCGCGGATGGCTCTTGCCCGTGTTAAGACATACTGGGCAGGGATGGAGGCCACCGCTATTGCAACCCAGGATCCGGCCCTAGACCAGGTCTCAGCCGAGCACTATTTTGAAGAAGTCCTAGAAGGTGCTCGTTTAATAGAGGCTCAGTGCTCGAAGAGTATCATGTTCAAGTGACATGTATCCCAATTGTAAAAACAATGCTATTTGGATTATAAAGGTTGTGTTTATACTTTTGCCTGAAAGTATTATGATGCCTCCTGTGTGGCCGTTTAATGTATGTATATAACCTGAAAGTTTGCGTTCGTTATTTCAGCCCCACGCATATAATGCGGGGTGTTCAAAAAGCGTATTCACACTTGATCCAACGTCTTGGTCCATTAAGGAGGTGATGGCGCGGTGAACAAGGCAATCAGACTATATAGCTTTAACACTTTCACTTAGCCATAGGAGTTTGAAGGTGGGGCTACTATATAGCCCTCGGTACTTCCGCTTATCCGAATACGGGCGCAGACATACATGACCGGAAAACCGCCCTTCGTTAATGCGGAGGAATCGCGAAGATTCCGGTGAGTCATCGAGTGGTTGACCAATCTCGCTTTATCATGACGATCGGTTTTGGCTTTCATCGAGGTGCTCGCCCGGATGAACCAGGCACAATCGCGGTAGTTCTCCGGTGCCACCTTAGCCGATAGAGAGGAACGTAAGGTAGCAAAACACGGGAGCCGGGCAAACCCAACTATTGACCAAAGACATGATTCAGAGCTGATGCATATAAGGCCAAACTCGCGACGCCGAACACTCCCTAAGGTATTCGGTCTTTACAACGTATACTGGGCTGAGTAACGCCCTCGATAATAAGCCTTGAATTTCCAGGTACGTGCATTAGTCTGACGTGTCGAAATGCCAATAACGCCAGCATCCCTCTTGGTTATGTTGAGTATCCGGAGGGTGTGAAGCAACAAGAGACAGTAAAAAAGGTTTACAGGTCTTAATCTAAAAGAAACCTTTGAGCAGGGCCTGCTTTGCGTATCTTGCGTGTGTCTCCAAGCAGCCAGTATCTCGAAGGGTGTTGCACGATTATCATCTGTAAAAGAGAAAAACCCATGTGAAAGTCTTCGTGCGAAAAATTGGTTATTCTTAATAAACCATTTAAAATTCAATCTAAATAAGGTCAAGGCGAACTGTAGTCCTTTTTACATGCGGGAAGCCCCTAGCGCCACCTACGGGGGTATATCCATCCACCCAATCTCAGGTTTATCTGAGTTGTTACAGCTAGGGGTGCGCCGGACTCGTCTAGCCGTGTCCGCGGTCTTGACGACCGATCATTTATTCTGCTGGGAGAGGCCGTTTAGTGTTCGGCTGCTAAAGCTGCCACACATTCTTTCGTATGTAAGGAACGCTCTGTGTTTCCGCTAACTATGATGATGCCACGTGGACCGGGCATCTTAAGCTTAAGATAAGCGTAATGCGGTACTGCATTAAAACGAGCGAAGGCCGTTCTTCCGAGGTAGTGCTTGATAGCCACTTCGGAATGGAGCAATGTCGAAGGTTAATTTTTTACTTCGGAAGTTGTCGAGAGAACCGAATACAACCTCTAGTACTAGAGAGCCCGTGCAACGGGCCTCTGGGCCTGGTATTACTCCTTTAAAGGTAGTATTGCTTTGGCTGATTCTTGTCGGGTCTATGCCCATTTTGGGGATTGTGTCCTGATATATCAGATTAAGACTACTACCGCCGTCCATAAGGACTCGGGTGAGATGGTATCCGTCAATTATTGGGTCTAGTACGAAGGCAGCCGATCCTCCGTGCCAGGTACTGGTCAGGTGATCCCTGCGATCAAAAGTGATCAGGCAGGCCGACCAAGGGTTGAATTTGGGGGTGACGGGCTCCACGGCGCATGTGTCTCGGAGTGCGCGTTTGCTCCTCCTCTTCGTTGCGTGAATCATGTTCACTGTTTTGACCTCTAGTGGGAATTTTTTCCGTCCCCCAGTGTTTTGTTGGCGAGGCTCATCCTCGTCTTCACTTGGTGTCTCCCTCCCCTTGTGTTCGGCGTTTAGTTTCCCGGCCTGCTTGAAGACCCAACATTCTCTGTTGGTGTGATTTGCAGGTTTGTCGGAGGTGCCGTGAATCTGACATAATCTGTCTAGAACCTTGTTTAGGCTAGACAGTCCATCTCTGCTGCCTTTGAATGGCTTTTTCCATTGACCAGGTCGAGAATCCCTGAATCCGGCGTTTACCGTCGTGTTGTCTGGGCTGTCTTCATTGTTTCGACACTTGCTTTTATTGCGTCGTGGTTTTCCATTGCCATCCCTAACTTCGGATGTGCCTGGGTCGCTGGTGCCGGTACGGGCCAGCCAACTATCTTTGCCCATGCAAAAGCGGGTCATAAGGCTTGTTAGGGCTGCCATTGTCCTCGGTTTTTCCTGGACGAGGTGTCTGGCAAGCCATTCGTCCCGGACACTGTGTTTGAAAGCCGCTAAGGCTTTGGCGTCCGAGCAGTCAACAATTTGATTCTTCTTAGTGAGGAATCTGTTCCAAAGCTTTTGGGCTGACTCTCCGGGCTGTTGAGTTATATGACTTAAATCGTCTACATCCGGAGGTCGGACATAAGTCCCTTGAAAATTAGCCCTAAAAGCATCCTCAAGCTCTTCCCAACTTCCAATAGAGTTTTTGGGGAGGCTCTTCAGCCAGTGCCGAGCTGGTCCTTTCAACTTGAGGGGCAAGTATTTGATGGCGTGGAGATCATCTCTGCGAGCCATGTGGATATGAAGGATAAAGTCCTCAATCCAGACCCTAAGTGCATAGTTCAAATCATATGCCTCTATGTTCACGGGTTTGAATCCCTCTGGAAATTCTTGATCCAGCACCTCATCTGTGAAGCATAGGGGGTGCGCGACACCCCTGTATTTGGATGTGTCATGGCATTCTGACGGTTGTAGTGTTCAATTTTTATTCTGTGCTGGAGCGCGCTTCCTAGATCCATAGATGGACCTGGTCACAACGGCTTTTTGGTGCAAGCCCTCACGTAAATCATGTGCCGACTTGTGTGTGACATCGTTAGCCGCCCTATCGCGGCCACGGGGTGGTCGATCCGGCTGACCGGCCGTTTTATTTTTCGGCTGTATAGGCTCTAAAGCCTCGTCATCGAATTCAGGTAGCAACTTGCGCTTTGGATAGCTCTTTGTGTGGTGACTGCTGCCGTACTTTTCTTCAGTGTCGAGCACTTTGTTCCATCTATTGTTGAGTGTATTTTGCACGGCCTTAAGCCTTTGCTTCTGCTTCTTTAGACTCCTTGCGGTGGCAATAAGTCTTCTTTGGAGGTTCTCTTGCTCCAAGTGCTTTTCCGGGATGATGTGTGCGTCGTCGTGCGGACTGTTCTCCTCTCTGGAGACAGGTTGATTAGCTCCTCTGCGTCGCCGTGATCGGACAGCGGCACAGTATTATGTTCGCTGTCCGCTGGTTCATCCTGCTTTGCCGCTGGATCCATGTGGCCATCGTTTCCTTTGGAGTCGACCGGGGTATTATTCTTTCTTGCACTGTTATCGCTGTTTTTGCCGAGGCGGGGTTTGGAGCAGCGCCTACGCCGTCGCTTTGGTTGCTTCTCGAGGGAACTATCCTTCGCTGCATCCTTCCTTTCCTCGTCATTGTTTTCTTTGGGTGTATCCACCATATATATCGTGTGATGAAGTGGCTGTCCAGCGCCCTATGGGCGGTGGTTCCTGTTCCTCTCCTGCATCGTCGTCCATACCGTCGATGTCTTCGGAGTCGAAATCAAGCATGTCGGTTAAATCATCGACAATGGCTATTAAGTGGGTGGTGGGTGGGGAACGAATTTGTTCGTCCTCTGCTTCCCACTCGAGCCGGACATAGTTCGGCCAAGGGCCGTCTGACAAGGAGAGAGACCTTAATGAATTCAGCACATCGCCCACGGGCGAGTGCTAAAAGATATCCGTGGAGGAAAATTCCATAATCGGCGCCCAATCAGATTCGATAGGCACGGACGCCGGCGGTTCGGAGCCCGTGGCCGGGGACGAATCCAAGGGCCCGGCAACACAGGTCTCGTAGGAGGTGAAGTCAGTATTCGGCTCTATCGCCGCCGAGTGTGGAGCCTGCGTGGCGGGTCCATCCACCCGTCCTCGACGGGCGCGATCCGCCCGGATCGAGGGCGGAGTTGCCACATGGGTGATCTCGAACACCGCCCGGTGCGCGAGCTAAGTCATGCTCGTCGTGGATTGGCGCACCGACCGAGCTCGAATCCGTCGAAGATCAAGTCTCCGCGGATGTCGGCAGCATAGTTTAAGTTTCCAAACCTGACCTGATGGCCAGGGGCCACTACAAAAAAAAACACTTCCATGATGATACGTGTTTGTCACAGTAGGTCGCGTTTTTTGTCATGCATGTACATCCATGACAAATTTATGACAGAATCAAGATAGTCATACTGTCTTTGTCAGTAGAAGTGTTCCATGACATCACCAAAACTATCATCACGGAAGTGTCCACTTCCATGACGATAAATCGCGCGTCACAGAAGTGCTTTCGTCAAGGGTGACCGACACGTGGCATCCACCGTAACGGAACGTCGTTAAGCTATCGGGTTGGATTTTGGATCCGATAACCCATTAACAGCCACGACCAATGCCGATTTTCCACGTGTAAAATTCTCATTGGCTGACGGATCCACGCGTCAGCTCCGCGTTGGCATAGGTGTCACTCATCCAACGATCGAGATGGGCCTATGATATGTTGACACGTGGACCGGCCCAATAGTGGCCCACAAAGTTTAAATGGGCCGACCCAACCGAAGGCCCATAAGATTTAGCGGACCATAATGGGCCGGCCCAGCTAAAGGCCCACAAAATTTAGCGGACCATAATGGGCCGGCCCAGCTAAAGGCCCACAAGATTTTGTAGACCATAATGGGCCGGCCCAGCTAAAGGCCCACAAGATTTTGCGGACCACAATGGGCGGCCGACTAAAGGCCCACAAGATTACAGAGACCATAATGGGCGGCCCAGCTAAAGGCCCAACATTCTCTGTCAAATCGGCCCATCAACACCTGTCCTAAACTTGTCATCAACGCGCCCATGGTAAGCTTCGGCCCGTTAACAATCCGCTAAGTAATTGGGCGAATCACGGCCGGTGTATTTCCGGCCGTTAAAGGTCAACTTCATTTGGACCCATTTACAGGCCATCAAAACTTTCGGCCCATAAACGACCGTGAAGGATTTGGGTCATATTCGGCCATGTCTGACATTCGGCCTGTTAGAGGCCCACTATAGATTTGGGCCACTTTCGGCCTATTGTCATTTTCGGCCTGTTAACGCCGGACATAAACCATGGGCCATATGTGGTCCAACGTCATATCAGGCCCATTAACGACCCATATAAAAATAACGATAATCTAGCCCGACCGAAGTTCCGGCCTGTTAAAGGCCCGTGTATTAGGTCGGTGCATTTACGGCCCGTCCAATTTCGGCCTGTCAAAGATCCGCGTCGTAAATGGGCCACCATTTCGGCCTGCTAAGTCCAGTGGGTTATTTGGCACAAGCAGGGCCCAATCTCACTTTCGGTCTATTAAAGACCCATGTTTTTTATTGGCTCGAGATATTTACACCTGTAAACGGCCTATTTTTACTAGAGACCAAATTATGTTTAGCCTGTTAAAGGCCCACTATGGGCACAGGCCTACCAGAAAAATATGAAAGCTTATGCTGATTTAGGCCCAGATATTTTTAGTGGGCTACATGCCAATTTCGACCAGAATCGTTTTAGCCCAATTGGAATGGGCCCGACGAATGTTGGCATGTTGGGCTCCTCTGAAGCTTTCGGCCAATACATTACTAAGATAAACCTACACTATATAAAAATAGCGTCAGAATTATGCAGCACTGAGGCAAGCATCATAAATGTTGTATCACAACAAAATAAATTCCAACCATACAACAAAAGGCATGTTGGCATAAAGTTTATAGTCCTTGAGATAAAAGCACCATCGATGTATAGAAACACAGATCATTTGACACGAGAGCTAATGTTTCAGGTGTAGAATCGATGGAGCAAAGACGATCTCCACCTTTTTCCGCCATTGCTCTTGAACAACGGTTTAATGTCTGATAGTATGGTTTCAAAACCATTCATATCTTGACGACAGTCCTCAAGCACTATTCTTGTTTCCGAAACAACGTCCATTAGGGATTGGACTTGTGTCTGGAGCACAGAACCATTCGGAAGGCCACTCTTCGGATGCCTTCTTCGGCGTGCCGGATAGGTATCCGGTCCCGGTGATGCGCCATACTTCGGCTCTGCCCACTTCAAATATTGATCCATCTTGGTTGTGAGGGACGAGGCAGAATAGCTTCCTCCACAAATCAAAATGGGCCTCGCAACCCAGGAACAGCTCGCAAAGAGCGACGTAGCCTGCGATGTGCAGGATGGAGGCAGGAGTGAAGTTGTGTAGTTGAAGGCCATAATACTCCAGAAGCCCTCGGAGGAACAGATGGATTGGAAATCCGACGCCTCTTAGCAAGTAGGGGACGAAGCACACTCGCTCCCCCCTGGATGGGTTGGGGAAGTTCTCAGCCTGAGCCCCGCCGTTGAAGGAATTTAATCCTGCTCGAATGGGGACTAGATCCACAGGGGAAGGAATCCTTGTGTTTGCAGCTTCGCCAACTAACCGTGAGATACATAACATCTCTCCCGACCGCCTTTTTCTGGGCCGTGGGGACGGGATGAAGAGCTGGGAACGCTGGCCATGTTGGAATGGTTTTTCCTAGCAAGCTCTGAGGATTTTTCCGCGTGGTGCTGAATGGATCTGAGATCCAATCTCTTTAAATAGACATTCCTCCTTGCATGCTCGGGGTGTTATGTGTAAAAACACCCTGACCTCTCGCATTCGCTCGACACATGGAAGCTGAAATTGTTGATGCGCAGAAGCCGAGGGGTACGACATTAAATGGAAGGCCGAATACATCACTTTGAATTCATCGGAGGAAGAACCCGACTTGCAATGCCGAAGACAATCTGCGCGCCAGACACCTCTTCATTGAAGTCTGGTTCGGGGGCTACTGAGGGAGTCTTGGACTAAGGGGTCCTCGGGCGTCCGGCCTGTTAGCCATTGGCCGGACTGATGGGCTGTGAAGATACAAAGACCGAAGACTCTACCCGCGTCCGGATGGGACTCTCCTTGGCATGGAAGGCAAGCCTGGCGACCAAATATGAAGATTCCTTTCTCTGTAACCGACCTTATGTAACCCTAGTTCCCTCCGTGTCTATATAAACCGGAGGGCTTAGTCCGTAGAGGATATACAATCATAGTCATACATGCTAGACTTCTAGGGTTTTAGCCATTACGATCTCGTGGTAGATCAACTCTTGTAATACTCATATTCATCAAGATCAATCAAGCAGGAAGTAGGGTATTACCTCCATAGAGAGGACCCGAACCTGGGTAAACATTGTATCCCTTGTCTCCTGTTACCATCGACCTTAGACGCACAGTTCGGGACCCCCTACCCGAGATCCGCTGGTTTTGACACCGACACTAACCCTAGTGTAAATATATAGTAAGTTCAAGACACTTATTTTTGGGACGGAGGGAGTAGTATTTAAATTAGAACTACGGTTGCATTCGAATGTTTTCAATCATCTATAGTTTAATATGTTGTTATTTTGAGCTCGCAGACTTACAAAAAGACGGGTCTCCCATGCGGAGAACGCTGCCCTGACCGCTCCCTTTTCCGAGGGCGAGGTCTGGGAGGCCATTAGAGGCATGAACCCAACATCGCCCCCGGGTCCCGACGGCCTTCCGGTGAAATTTTTTCAGACTTTCTGGAATGTGATCAAACCCGAGATCATGGCCATCTTCGATGAATTCTATGTGGGCACCATTGACCTCGGCCGCCTCAATTTCGGGATCATCTCGCTGATTTCAAAAGTGCCAGGGGCGTCCGACATTCGCCGGTTCCGACCGATCACAGTGATCAACGTGATCTTCCGTATTCTGGCGAAAGGGTACGCCAATAGGGTGACCCTGCTTGTGGATCGCATTACCCACCCCAATCAATCGGCCTTCATCCAAGGCCGTTATATCCTGGACGGGGTTCTAGTCCTTCATGAAGTCCTCCATGAGGTCCGCGCGAAACACCTCAAGGCGGTCTTCCTGAAGATCGATTTCCATAAGGCCTGCGATACAGTCAGCTGGCCATTCCTTTGGGAAGTTTTGCTCCGAAAAGGCTTCGACGACCGTTGGGTCACCCGCGTGATGCAGATGGTTTCCTGTGGTCGAACTGCTGTTAACATTAATGGGGAGATCGGACCCTACTTCCCCACCCTATGTGGGGTTAGACAAGGTGACCCCTTCTCCCCTTTTTTGTTTAACATGGTGGTGGACATTCTCGCCTCCATCCTAGACAAGGCAAAGGCGGTGGGCCATATTCATGGGATCACTCCCCATCTGGCTGGCGATGCTAGGATTTCCCCCCTCCAGTACGCTGACGACACCATTATTATGGTGGAAGGCTCGGATGCGGACATCTCCACTCTGAAGTTCCTCCTCCTCTGCTTCCAACAGATGTCGGGCCTTAAGATCAACTTCGACAAGAGTGATGTGATGGTGATGAGCTACTCTCCTCACGAATGCCAAAGCATCGCCAACGGGCTTAACTGCCGCTTGGGCTCCTTCCCCACGACCTACCTGGGGATTCCCATTAGCGACTCCCGGCTCTCCGTAGCTGACTTGCGGCCGTCCGTGGCCAAGCTGCAGTTGCGTATTGAGCCTTGGCAGGGACGGTGGTTGTCTAAGGCTGCCCGGACAATTCTCATCAACTCTTCCCTATCCAGCCTCCTCCTGTTCCTCATGAGCTTCTATAGCCTGCACGAGACTTTGCATCATGAGATCGCTAAAGTCCAGGCGCGATTCTTCTGGGCCGGTGACAACAATAAACAGAAATACCATATGGTCAGTTGGCCGGACATTTGCAAGCCACAGGAGCAAGGGGGCCTCGGGATCATGTGCTCTAAGCGCATGAACATTGCCCTGCTATTCCGCTAGCTCTGGCGTATCGCGCAAGGGCAAGGTGGTCTATGGCTTGACATCATCCGGAACAAATACCTGCGTGGGCAACCGCTTGCCTTCTGTCACAGGGCTGGCGGCTCCCAGTTTTGGCAGTCGGTCACCCAACTGCTCCCGGTTCTTCGCATTGGGACTTCCATCTCGATCGGATCCGGGGCTGCAATTTTGTTCTGGTTTGACCGGTGGGCTGGAGACATCCCCTTCGTCGCACGCTTCCTCGACCTCTTCTCCATCGCTGTCGATCTCCGTATCTCCGTCGAGAGGGCCCTTATTGACTTAGGGCGCCTCGCCTTCCGGAGGCCATTCGGGCCTCCGGATACTGCTGCCTGGCACGATTTGCTTGACTGTATTGCCCTCCACTAGCCGAATGTAGAAGCAAGCCCTGATCATGTTTGGTGGCGTTTGGAGCCGTCGGACCAATTCTCCACCAAGTCCCTCTACCATGCCATTGCCCCCTCCACCACCCCCTTCCTCTTACGGCGGTGTGGTCCATTCGCCTACCTCTGAAGATTAGGATCTTCATGTGGCAATGGATCCGCGGCCGGACCCCGTCCGGTGTGGAGGTCCGAAAGCGCAATGGTCCTGGTAACGGTCTTTGTCCACTCGGTGGCGTCCCGGAAGACTCGAATCACAATTTCTTCTCATGTGTGTCCGCCCAATTTATTTGGAGCTGCTTTAGATAGGTGGTTGGCGGCCATTGGTGCCACACCAATTTCCCCGACCTGTTCGCAGAACTCCAGGCCCCCCCCTGCGTATTCGCCACATTAGGTGGTTGGAGATTGGGGTCCTCGCCTGGACCCTCTGGACGACCCGTAATAGACTTGTGATTCAGCGCATTCCGCTTCGACGTGCTACTGACGCTCTCTTCAAACTGTCTGGTTACTTGCAGCTTTGGCGGACGCTTAGCTGCCCCCAGGACCGTGATGCCACCTCTGCCTTCATCGCCGACCTTCGCTTGATGGCAGTCCGCTTATCGGCGCCGCTTCCTCCACTGCCGTGCTCCTCCCCCCCTCTTTGTGTTCTTCTTTTTTGGGCTTGTTGAGTTGTGCCTTCAGCAGAACCTCAGTACTTGTTGTCGCTCTTTTATGTTACTCTCTCTTTCTGTGTGTGTGTTGCGACATTTGTATCCTGTGTGGCTCTGGCAGTTGACTTTATCTATAAAGTGGAACGAAAGCCTTTTTCGATAAAAAGACAATAAGATTAGATGTCCAACTCTTTCATCACTGTCCGTGGACTCGTCTCGACCGATCGCGATCGGATACCGCGTCCATTTCGAAGGCAGTGTTGGAGATGCCCTTAATAATTCAAAAGGTTGAAACAACACCTTCCACAAACAGAGATGCAGGTAGTACAGCAGCCACGGCGAATAAATGCACTCGTACTGCATCTACGGCACGACGATTGCAACGTACCACCATGGTGGCCGAAGATACAAGAAACCACAATAAATTTCTACGCACGACACATTCGGATCACGCAGCGTAGTCCCGGAATCCATGCCACGCTCCGTATGTTCCTTGTCACTCCACTCCACGATCCGCGCCCCTCGCTCGCCCATCATCACCGCCTTTTCTCCATTCCACGCGACGCACGCACGCACGCACGCAACCCACCCCACGTCCACGGCACGAGCGGCGGGTAGGATATCCGAGAGACGCGAAAGGGAGAGGAGCCAAGAACACAACAAAGCAACAGTTCACGGGGCAGAAGGGTGGGAGCTGGGTGAATTCCGCCAACCTCTCCTCTCTCCCGTCCCATTCGCCGCTCCCACTGCACACTGCGCAGCAGTGGCACCAGCTCGCTGTTCCGCCCCCCGCCGCCGGCCAATGCTCGCCGCCGCTCCCCCGTAGGTGCGCCCTCCCCGATCCCCGCCCTCCCTCCTCCCCCGTCCCCTTCCCCGTAACGCACGACATGGGTGGGATTCTATCCTCTTCCTTTTTCTTCTCGCGTTTCCGTTGGTACATTTTTTTCCCTTCCTTATCTGGTTTCGGGTTCATCTTCCTCCGCGGCGGAATCCGGCCATGGGGCGCCGGACGCGCGGCGGCGTTCGATTCAGGCCGCCGTGTTCTTCTCAGGCGAGGAGTTTGATTGCGGCTTTATTAGGTTTCGCCAGGGAATTTCGGACCCGGGCGTGCGCAGGAGGGAGGGAATGTGGAGATCCGAGCTCGATTTATGATCCCCGGGACCAGAGATTGGCCATCGATGCTGGCGTAAAGGCGCCCGCTTTTCACCCCCCAGTTCCTCCCGTCCCTTTCCGCTCCCGCGCCCGAGAATTTATTGCTCCGACGCGCGCTTGTCCCTGCCAGATTCCCTGCCCTGCCTGCGTACCCGGCCTCCGGAGCTCTCGATTCCCGGGTTAAACCAGGGAACTCAGCTGCATTCCGCGTGGAAAGCTCCGAGTTCTTGGTGTTTCTCCCCTCCCCCGCGGAGAAGACTGCAGAGTGCGCAGTACTGAGAGTGCGGACGCTCCTCGGACAGCTCCCCTTTTTCTTTTGCTTTGTGCCTTCAGGGTTCGTTCCTCTGGTCCTCAGTTTTCTACATCGCCTACGTTACGTCTCGTTCATCACCACATTTTGTATCAGAAACATTTTGAACTCAACAGCTCGTGTTTTTAACTTCTCATCAACCCATGAAGCGTACAAGCAAAGCCGATCTCCTTTCTAGTTTCCA
Organism: Aegilops longissima; assembly: GCA_021605205.1. Taxonomy (NCBI): domain Eukaryota; kingdom Viridiplantae; phylum Streptophyta; class Magnoliopsida; order Poales; family Poaceae; genus Aegilops; species Aegilops longissima. Next base: position 604,615,018 of record CM038677.1, on the reverse strand, counting down.
CCTTCTCTCTCTCATGTGAGCTGTGATTCCCCGAGCCCGTGCTTGCTAAATCATCTCTCATCTGACGACGGCAAAAGCGCAGCCTTAAAAAGCCTCTCGCCGCCTGCAAAGATTCCTTTGGATGGTAATCATGGCCATGAGTTGCTAAACCCGATCCAATGCACTCTGCATCATGTTACCCCCTGTTCGCTGCTGCTAACATTTCCCACTTTTCCAACTTGCCCCCTCCTGTCGCCAGGCACAGTCGTTTATCGCTTCGTTCCACGCGCCATTTTGCCATCTTCTCTCGGTTTTGAACAAGAACAGGGCCATCGACTGTGCTCGTGTGGCCTACCAACGCCTGCGAAAAACCCAGCCCTAGCCATGTGTGTGCCCAAGTTTTCCTGTGAGGACGGCATCCCGCTACAGTAATACCACCAGGCCTCCTCTTTAAGTCTTTATGTCCCCTAGGTTCAAATTTTAAGGCTTCAAATGCTACTTAAGAGCCTCCCAAGACGCTCCGCTCTGCGTTATTGCTGCCCTGCTAGCTGTTTGTACCGGCGGCTTATAAAGCTCTTGTTATTTAGTTAGCTTGATTAGTTGGCCTTGTGGATCTCAGGTACAATCATGTGGCTGCTGATGTTTCATGTCCTCTGTGTCATTTCGCCTAACTTCTTTTGCTGACTATGGTTTTTTTTTTTCTTCAGGAATCTCAAAGCTTTGCTGATGTTGTAGTGCTTGGAGGAAGTGTTTTAGTCAGAACAAGGCGATGATCAACTTGTTCGACCTGAGTACGGGGATGGCCAGCACGAAGGCACTCACTGACAGAGCTCACAGAGAAGGTACGTAAACTGCTCTTTATGTTTGTTTTTGCAATGTTGTTGATCTGCAAGTTTTTTTGTTGGGTAATGCGTATTCAGTTGTCAGCTGCTTCATTTTACTTGAGATAAATGCTGCTTTTCTACAATATATGTGGTACTACTTGGTGGTGGGTGCGGTGTAGCATTTTGTACATTTCTGCCTTAGGTTCTAATATTTTGGACATTTGCTGGCACAAATGTTGCCAGTCTCCCTCTTGTGTGGGCGCTAGATGGCATTGGCATTGTATGGAAAATGATTGCTTTGCATAATGTAGACATTTGGCCTTTGGATGATGACATATTTTGCTTGTCTTTTCCTTTGGATGTTTTTTGCTCCATAGGTTTGAAATAGCAAAGAATGCTGCTTCTATTTCTTCGCAACACGCTGGTCTAAATATTGAAGTTGGCTGTGTTCTTTTTGTGTTAGCTTGTTTTGTCTGGCATGTAGGTTGTTTTTGTGTCATTGTCAAACTATTTATTTGGTTTAGCTTGACCTTTCAGATTCTCCAGTTCGTAGAGGCCGGACAGATATCAAGAGAACCGTTGATCCTGCTAAAGTTTGTATAGAGGATAAACTGGTGAGTGCCATGTCATGCTTCAGTTTGTCATAGGTGCACTGCCTAACTTATCCTCGTCAAAATTTCTTGTAAATATACGGCAGCAAAGAAACCACTTTTTTTTTTTTTGACAAGTGAGAATTTTCTGTCTTCTTTGTTCTAATACAAATTTCCCTGCAGGAGACAAGTACTAGGAGTTCTTTAAGCAGCAAGTCAGATGCATCACTCATGAAGAAGCTACTAGCAAACGAGATAGCCAAAGAAGTGGAATCAAAGAGGAAACCACCAAGTGTTGTTGCCAGATTGATGGGGCTTGAAGATGATCTACCTGCTCAAGAACAGGCATTACATTCTGCCAAAAGTAATTTGAGGAGAAGTCATTCACATGATAAGTATGCAGCAAAAAAGAAGGCCCTGCAGCCGCAAGAGCAGCGCCTCTACAACAAAACAACACGGGGCAACCACATAGGCCCCAAGGAAACAGTAGAATTTAAGGATGTGTACGCAGTCTGCGAAGAACCGTTAAGAACACATCAACTTCAGGATCAAACTTCTTCAGGAGGGAGATCTTCACAAAACAAGACAGACGAAAGGATAGAAGTTGTTCGACAAAAGTTCATACAAGCAAAACGCCTTGCCACAGATGAAAATTTCCTTCATTCAAAGGAGTTTCAAGAAGCCCTGGAGGTTCTAAGTTCAAATAAGGATCTGTTTCTAAAGTTCCTTGAAGAACCAAGCTCTGTTTTCTCAAACCCGCTCTATGGACAACACACAATGCCTGCACCACCTCAGACAAAGCGCATTACTGTCTTGAAACCATTTAAATCTGCTGAGAATAAAGGGGCAAGAGAAAGCAGAACACACCGAGTTGATGAAGAAAATGACTTTGTAATGGGAAAGTCTCACAAGAGATCTCATTCAGCAGAAGATACCTTCTCAAAGCCAAACAGGATAGTGGTCCTAAAGCCAAGTCCTGGGAAGCCTAACAGAGCACATGCCAGGCTAACTCCCAGATCATCTCCATTTGAACTGATTCAGCGGACAGCCTTTCTTGGTGATTTACAAGATGGTACATCCACCCTAGGATGTACAGAAGTATCGGGTGCTTCGGCTCAATACCTGCCAGAAGATCGACGGCGGCGGGATGAGTCTCTACTGTCTTCTGTATACTCAAATGGGTATAATGGAGATGAGAGCTCTTTAAGCAGGTCAGAAGGTGATAACATTGATGAAGATGGTGGTAGCCTAAGTGACTCGGAGGTAGTCAGTCCAGTGTCGCGGCATTCATGGGATTATATCAAAAGATATAGCAGTACTTACTCATCTTCAACTCATAGCAGGGCATCTCATTCACATTCAGCTGAGTCAACTGTGATCAAAGAAGCCAAAAGGCGACTTTCCGAGAGATGGACAACGGTAGCATGTGATGAGATCAGTCAAGAAGTAAAGTTGCCAAGGACCTCAAGAACTCTGGGAGACATGCTCTCCATCAAAGAAACTGAGAAAGAGGAAACTGTTGCTGTAATAAACTCTGCTTCAAGTAGCCGGTCTTTTGGCACAAAAAATGAGTTGGCCATGCAAGCTAGTTCCGTATCTACATTAAGAGAGGATGAAACCGGGGAGAGCTCTCCAAGAAATTTAGCAAGATCAAAATCTCTCCCGGTGTCATCAGCAATGTTTGATAACATGGTGGTGTCTGCAAATTCTGAAGGCTGTGAAACACCGAAGGTGGATACAAGTCGAGGTAAAGGAAAATTATCATTCAAGGGGAAAGTATCAAGTTTTTTCTTCGCTAGAAGTAAAAGGCTGGCAGAAGAGAAAACCACCCTTCCTTCTGATAGCTTTGATGAGAAAGTTCAAGTCACTTTTCTTGACGACAAGAGATCAGAGACCAATAGTGACCTTCAGTTTGATGAGCAAATAGCATTTTGCAAGGACAAAGCTGACAATTCCACCATACAAACAAATTGTTCTTTAAATGTACGCATTAATCTCAAATTATTTTGTTTATGCCTTACTATTTGCTTGTTGTCTATGGCCATGAGTATGGGGCTTTTGATGCAAAAGATTATTGTTGTGCTTACTCGCAATAACTTGTTGACATGTAGCAGGAGGATGTTGGTTCCATGGAAGCACCTGTGTCTTCTGACTGCCCAAGTGGATATACTGATGAACCTATATCAAATGGTGGCCTGAAATGCATGCGCGATCAGCCTAGTCCTACTTCAGTTCTGGATGCATCACTTGAAGATAGCAACACTAATGAACCTGAATCATCAAGAAGTACCGGTGCCTGCAACGAGAGTAAGTTTTTCCTTCTTTTCTAATTGTTGAGCCTGTCGTTTCCTGTTGGTATACATACTAAGTATTTGTTCTTATTATGTTACAGGAGTTGCCTTACAATCTCTTGCAATTGAGTCTGTTCCCCGCTCGTTATCATGCGAGGACACATACTCACATTCGCCATTACACATGCATCATCTGAATTCCTCAAATGCAGAGGATAATGAATCAGAATGTTGTGCCCTTGTACAGAAGATACTATCATCTGCTGGATTAGACAACCTACAAGTGAGTATGGTTTTCACAGGTTGGCATTCAGCTGATTGCCCTCTTGATCCCGCGCTGTGTGACAAGTTCCTGGACCGCAAGGAGGAGGCCGCCAAATCGAGGGAGCGTAGGTCGAACCAAAAGCTTCTCTTCGATTGTGTAAACATGGCATTGGTTGAGACTGGCCAGGAAGCCTTGATAAGAACCTACCCATGGGGTAAAGCATGCTTCGGAGCAAGGAGTGAGGCACTGTCTCAAGATTTAGGGGAAGAAGTATGGAGCCATGTAAGGGATTGGCTCTATGGGGCGGAGAGGCTTGCAGCAAACGAGTACGATGCTGCAACGATGCTGGAAAGAATCGTGCATCAAGAGGTGGAAGGAGGAGGCTGGATGAAATCAGCGAGGTCGGAAGCGGATGAGATGACGAAACAGATTGCAGATGGTCTGTTGGTGGAGCTAGTCGGAGAAGCCATGGCGGATCTTGCAGTTTGTTTTCCACCGCAAGATCTCGCAATGCCAATGCCAAATCTGTAGGAAGCAACTGCTGTGTGTGTGATGCTGTTATGATAGGAGAAGTGGTCTTAAATTTGTTGTGCTGAGAGAAACCTTCAGCATCTTCATACTACTAGCTTGTAACCCAAGTCCACGTAGTATAGTTGCTTCTGCATATACCTGTAGCGCACCACAGATTGTATTACAGCCCTTTTGGTCAAAGCATGTCAATTGTGTAGCTCTGAGCAAGTCATGTGGAGCAACTAGTTTTTCCTTTTTACTCTCACAGTAGAGTAGTAGCATATTTTACTGTCACCAGCTCCAGCACAGCAGCATGTGGTTTCAGTATTGTTCTAACTCTCTGTCAAAGGAAAGGAATTTTTTCTGCAAGACACATGCATGTGTGTTTGACTTAACAAAGCACTGCTCCCTAAGTATATATATTAGCAGGTCAGGGATTGCAATATAATACTCCTAGATGCATGCACCCTGTTGTGTTGTCTTGAGCGCTTTGTCAATCTGTACGGATTAAGAGCAGGATTAATTAATGAAACCTAGGATGAATCATTTTGGCGCGCAAGATGACAGCATGGGCCAAGACAAGGCCACGCACGACTAATGAGTCTTTTTGTCGGCCCTGCACATTCTTCGGGTCTGAGATTTTCTACCCTGGATAGGATACTTTTGTTATATCAAGGTGTAGCAGTATTTGTTTAGGCAAAGTGCTGGGGCAGATGTTTCTCTTGACTTTGTAGTGTAACCTGGTGCATGGTTTGGTGTGTATGTGTTTGACTGTAAGGTGCTGGGGCACTAATGTGGAACCACCAACACCTTACAGTCAAACAGTGGGTGGTAATGCTGTCAGAGGACTGGTAGATCCATGGGTTGTTTTTTCACATATGAACTCTGCATCTGGTTATCCTCTCTTGTGAGACTACAAGCACGGATGTTCACGCCACCAAAATCAAATCCACGCAGTGGCTGTGATCGGCTGTGATTTCGTGGATTTTCAGATGACGATGCTCGCGGTGCATCCCTTGCAGTAAAAAAAAAGGCGCAAGAATATTGGGCTGGAGGGGCCGCGCGGTAGGCCTCCCGCGAGCGGCATCTTCGTGTACCGCGTCCTGGCCTTGGCAGCTGCCATAACGACGCCAGCACAAAACAGTGCAAAGCTGGCCCGCCCTCAGTTGATACCCTTTTGCCTGTGCTGGGCCTCTCAGGGCATCTCCAGCCGTTGGCCTCTCAGGAGGGCAAAAATCGCTCCTGAAAGCAAGACCGGCGCTTAACCGTCTTATTTGGTAGTGATGCTCACGTCGCAGCGCCCACGATTAGTCAAAAAAAGGCAAATACAGCGCAAAAACGACTCAAATTTAACGCAAATATCGGCGAGTTCGTTCAAACTTAAACATATTTTACAAAATAAAAAAGAAAAGAACTACCGCGTGCTACCCCCACCGTCTCCCTCGCCGCCCGCCTGGCCGCCCGTCCACGCGGTTCTACATGCCGAGGACGTCGGTGGCCCTCCCTCGCGCCTGCAGAGTTCAGCGGATCGTCGCGATCTCCGCACGCCGGGCCGCTCCGGTAGGTATCGGGGCACGCAAACACGCGCCGTGGCCGATCCTCACGCCCGGGCACCGCATGTCCGGCAAGACCGGTACTCAGCCTCGTAAGGAGGCGAGCCTCGTCTTCATGAAGATGGCGGCGGCGAAGCCGTTCGCCGCCCGCTGCGTCGCCTGAAGCGCTTCGGCCATGGGTGTGAACTGGAGACGGCGAAGAGAGAGAGAGAGGAGGAACGAGCGGCGGCGGGAGAGTGTGATGAGTCGCCGAGTGCGCCGGCGCGTCATATATAGGCCGAGGCGCGTGCCACCGTGTGTACGCGTGGCGGGCGAGGGCGAGGGACGCGTCGTCCGGTCTTCATCTGCGCCGCCGTGAGCACCAATGGCGGTGGCCGGCGGCAGCCTTGCGGCAGCTTTGGCATTGATTCGCCATGGAAGCGAGGCGATGAGGACGACGAAGGGCGAGAAGAGAGCCGTGTCGCCGACGGCGGGCCCGCTGCTTTTTGTGCCAAAACAGTTCGCCGGCGCCCGGCGCCAACAAGGCGGGTTCGGGCTGGGTCCGCTGGCGCTATTTTTGCCCAAGCCGCGAAAATCGGGCTCTGGGCGCGCGGGCTGTTTTTTCGCGCCGCGAAAAAAATGCTGGGAGGCCTTCTGGGCGCGGCCGAGATGCCCTCATGCCATCGAAGCAAGCTGGCCACCACGGAGTTGGCGCGACCATCGTTCCTTTATTGCGGCGTCGCGTAAACCAGCTGTTTGTTTCAGAGAGAGACGTCCATGCATGAGGCCAACTCCACCGCGCGACCCCGTCCTGTCCGTCCCCGTCCGTTTGTGGTAAAACGGACAAACCAGACGGCCCAGCACGCGGGAGCAAACGGATTTTTGTCCGTTTTGTGTCCGCTTTCGACCCATCTCTGGCCTAAGTTTGCACCGATTTTGGGGTGAAAGCAGACAGTTGTGGACGGGCGGGGCGCTTATCCTCCCCAGCCCGCTGTCGGTGGGAGAAAGCAACCCACCCCCCCCCCCCCACGCCCCATTTGGCGCCATTTCCCCAAACCGTCCCACCTCCTCCGCTGCCCCTCCTCCCCCTCCATGGCCGGCGACCAGCCAAATTCCGGCGGCCTGGCCATCGACCCGCCCGAAAAGGTGAAGAAGAAGGCGGCCAAGGCGCCAAGGAAGCCGCGGTCGGAGTGCACGCCGGAGGAGATCGCCAAGTTGGACGCGGAATCGGCGAAAAGGAGGAGCCGGAGAGCGGTCGTCAAGGTCAATGCTGCCGCGACCAAGTTCACCGCCGAGCGCGATGCGATGGAGGACGCGCGGCGCAAGGCCGCGATCGACGAGAAGGAGGACATCGTCAACAAAGCGCACGCCCTCCTCATGCTTGGCATGGGCCGTCTGGCCGGTTTCCCTGCAATGGCCGTCGGCCCGACGAGCACAGGCTCGTCGGTCGCCCGGCCTCCGCACTGCCAGTCGCCGACGTCGCGGACCACGCCCATGTCGCCCAGCTTTCCTTCGCCAAGGCACAATGGCCAGACCCGTTTCTCGGGGTCGCCGAACGTTGGCGTGATCACGCCGTCCACACCGCGCCCCTCGGCCGTCATCGACCTCAACATCACGCCTGGGTCCAGCAGCGGCGGCCGTCCGTCCGTCCGTCGAGATGCTAAGAAAGCAAGCACGGGCACCGTTCACGGGCACCATGCCGGCCCCCCGCGTCCTGTTTGACAGAATGCCAACACCAACGCCAACGGAATGACATCTATTGTGAAGGTGATGGTGATGAATAAGTAGGCAATGACGTTGATATTAGTGGCGAGCCATTGTTCATCGACGAGCTCACCCAAAGAGCAGAATCGCAAAAGAGGAGGAAGAGCATTCGCACGGGTTCATATACACAAGATGAGGACAAGTTGATTTGCCAATGTTAGGTGGAGATTAGCCAAGATCCGAGGACCGGCGCGTAACAAAAGGGCCTTGTTTTTTGGACGAGAGTCCACACAACATTCCATGAAAGGAAGATGTTTGAGCCCTTCCAAATTTACAAGCAACCGTGGCATCGGCTCGATTCAAAAGAGGTGGTTGTTCATCCAACAAAAGTGCAACAAGTATTGCGCCGCATTTGAGAGCGTTGAAGCACGGCCCGTGAGTGGTCTCGGCGTTGGGGACATGGTATGCTCTCCTCTTCCTAGTCTTTTCCTTGCTACGGCCATGAGACTTCGACCTTGTATATGTTTGCATGTTCAATTGTTGTTGGTCATGTGGTGTAGGCATTTCAATCTTTGGAGGCATTCAAGGCCCGGCACAATGGCAAGCCATTCACTCTTACGCATTGTTGGACGACCATCAACAATTGCCCTAAGTTCAAGGACCAATACCGTGAACTTCAAAGGAAGAGAGGCCTGAAGACGGCCAAGTTCGCCGGAGGTGGAGATGGCGAGGCGTTGAAGAGGCCGAGGGGCAAGACCAACTCAAAGATTGACGACATACGTGATGCCTCATCCATGGCATTGCATGACACTTTGCATGGCATGATGTCTCAAAAGGATGTGAGGGACGAGAAGAAGCGCAAAGCAAGGACGAGCAAATGAAGCAATGCCTAGACATTCAAAGGAAGAAGCTTGAGATGGAGGAGGCGGCCAAGAGGAGGAAGATCGACATGGAGGAGGCGGCCCGACAAAGGCAGCTCGACATGGAGGAGGTGGCCCGGCAAAGGCAGCTCAACATCGAGGCCGACAATGTCAAGGCCAGGCTGAGGCAGCTCGACATCGAGGTCACCAATGCTGCCACCAAAGTGAAGGAGGTGGCCCTTGCGATCATGAGCGTGGAATTGTCCAAGATGAGCGAGAAGATGAGGGCCTGGTTCAAGGCCATCCAGAAGGAGATGCTCGACGCTGACGACCTGAACTAGGTCGTCCGATCGCCCGTGGCCATTCTTTTTGGAGGCTGGTATGGATGTCGCCCGCCCGCTGGGCCGCTGGCTGTGTGCCGGCGAGAAAAACATTCATTTTGGAGGCCGGCTCTATTGCCGGCCACTGGCTGTGTTGCCGGCGAGGACAACTATTCATTTTGGAGGCTGGCTGTGTTGCCGACCGCTAGCTGATGCTGGCGATGGACGTGTAGGCCACTGGCTCTGTTGCCGGCGTGATGAACTGGGGCCCCTGGCCTGATGAACTAGGGCTTGGCATTTGAAATGTTGCTCTTTTTTTAAAAATAGACGCGGACAGGATGGGGCAAACAGATGCGGCCGCGCGCTGGGCGCACGGCCACCGCATCCCAGGACACGTCCGGATACGGCCCCATTGCCCTACCCAAACGAACAGAATCCAGACAAAACGGATGTCTGTTTAGGATCACGTTGTGGAGTTGGCCTAAGGAAGCACGCTCGTACCGGTCATACGTGGACGTGGCCACGGATGCTTCATTCCCCTTCCGCCTCGCGCCCGCGCCGCGACCGCTTCGTCCGCCCCCATATACGCGCCACCATGGCGAAGCCGACGACCCGCTGCCTTCTCCGCCGCCGCCGCAGCTGGTGGACTGACCCACATCGCCGCCGTCGCCGCGGTGAACTTGCCCTCCGCTGCCGCGTCCATGCCGCCGCCCCGGCCAGTCGCTGATACGTCTCCAACGTATCTATAATTTTTGATTGTTCCGTGCTGTTATATTATCAATCTTGGATGTTTTATAATCGTTTTGTAGTCATTTTATATTATTTTTTGGTACTAACCTATTGACATAGTGCGAAGTGCCAGTTGCTGTTTTCAGCATGTTTTTTACATCGCAGGAAAAAAAGTCTAACGGAGTCCAAATGCAACGAAACTTCAAGGATATTTTTTACGGATCAGAAGACACCCAATGGGCCAAGGCTGCGCCTGGGGGGTGCTCCGAGGGGAGCACAACCCACCAGTGTGCGCCCTAGTGGGTTGTGCCCACCTCGGGTGCCCCCCGGACCGCCTCTTTGCTCTATAAATATCCTAATATTTCAGAAATCCTAGGGGAGTCGACGAAAATCAATTCCAGCCGCCGCAGAGTCCAGAACCACCAGATCCAATCTAGACACCATCACGGAGGGGTTCACCACTTTCATTGGTGCCTCTCCGATGATGCGCGAGTAGTTCTTTGTAGACCTACGGGTCCGTAGTTAGTAGCTAGATGGCTTCCTCTCTCTCTCTTTTGAATATCAATACAATGGTCTCTTGGAGATCCATATGATGTAACTCTTTTTGCGGTGTGTTTGTTGGGATCGGATGAACATTGAGTTTATGATCAGATCTATCTTTTTATATCCATGAAAGTTATTTGAGTTTCTTTGATCTCTTATATGCATGATTTCTTATAGCCTCGTATTTCTTCTCCGATATTTGTGTTTTGTTTGGACAACTTGATCTATTTATCTTGCAATGGGAAGAGGTGCTTTGTAGTGGGTTCGATCTTACGGTGCTTGATCCCCGTGACAGAAGGGGAGCCGACACGTATGTATCGTTGCTACTAAGGATAAAACGATGGGGTCTATTTCTACATAAATAGATCTTGTCTACATCATGTCATCGTTCTTATTGCATTACTCCATTTCTCCATGAACTTAATACACTAGATGCATGCTGGATAGCGGTCGATGTGTGGAGTAATAGTAGTAAATGCAGGCAGGAGTCAGTCTACTAATCTTGGACGTGATGCCTATATAATGATCATTGCCTAGATATCGTCATGATTATTTAAAGTTCTATCAATTGCTCAACAATAATTTGTTTACCCACCGTTTGCTATTTTCTCGAGAGAAATCACTAGTGAAACCTACGGCCCTGGGTCTCTTTCTCATATTATTTGCCTTTGCGATCTATCTTCCTTTGCTTTTATTTTCAGATCTACTAAACCAAAAATAGAAAAATACCTTGCTGCAATTTATTCTTATTTATTTTATTTGGCGTTCGATTTATCAATCTACTACAATTTCCTCACGTCTGTTTGCCTATCTTTGGGCGCCGGTACTTGAAAGGGATTGACAACCCCTTTTACACGTCGAGTTCAGTAGTTATTATTTGTGTGCAGGTGCTGTTTACGTTGTGTTGCTTGGTTCTCCTACGGGTTCGATAACCTTGGTTTCATCACTGAGGGAAATACCTACCGCTGTTGTGCTGCATCATCCCTTCCTCTTTGGGGAAATACCGACGTAGCGTCAAGCCGCATCAAAAAGAATTTTTGGCACCGTTGCTGGGGAGGATCTTCAACATATACCAGGTTCCTAATCAAAAATTTCATCTCCTCGCAATTTACATTATTTGCCATTTGCCTCTTGTTTTCCTCTCCCCACTTCACAAAAATTGCCATTTTATTCGCCCTCTTTTTTTCCGTTCGCCGTTTTCTTGCCGGATTTGTTTTTGTGTGCAATCTTGTTTGCTGTTATTATTGTTATGGATAGTCCTTCCTCTATTGTGTGCACTCCCGAGAACGAAGTCCTCAACTTTAAACAAAGGGGGGATTAAAAGATGCTTAGTATAGAATTTGCAGTGCTCATAATAGATCTACCATAAGCAATTTACCGTTGTTCTTCTTCGTTGTTTTTACGTGGGCATCACCACTTGGTACAGATTCGTCCTTGATACGATTACTGGTGGAAATTTCTTGATGTGTCCCTCTCTTGATGCTTTTAATGCTATGGGAAATTTAGTGGGCTCACCACCTCTTATGATTAATGAAACAACTTTGACCCTTGAGCATGGAAAGATTAGATGCTATTGAAAAGAAAATGCTTACTGAAGATCATATTGAAAATATGGATAAAAAGATGCATAATTTTTCCACCAAGATTGGGTCAAAAGCGGGAGAAGTTTTTAAGTTGTTAAAAGAAAAGGGGACCGTAATCAGAAAGCCCGTCTCGGATTGATAAACTAGAAGAAATCTTTAGTAATCTAAGCACGGCTTTTGCTTCCGCTAAAACTATCGAAAAAACTCCCGTAAAGATTGGCAAAGTTACTCAAGTTACCAAGAACAAGGGTGCAACTTCAGGCAATAGTAATAAAGAAGATCTTAAGATGATTAGTATTCACCGGATTTTGTTGAAGTGATAAGAGATCCTTTTGACAAGAATGAATTCTTTAAATTAGTATTCAACGCGGTTGTTGCAGAACCATGCCGGCCCCCCGCGTCTTGTTTGGCGGAATGCCAACACCAACGCCACCGGTCGACGACCCCTTCTACAACCAGTACATGGAGGACGTGATCTTCGAGGGTGGGCAAGGCCGTGACTACTACCCCGACGAGACCCAAAGTCAGGATGGCCGCGCCCAGTACGTCCCCGATGAAGAGGCCGACGACCGTGCTGACTACGGCCATGGTGACTCGTGGCATGAAGACGATGACATCTATTGTGAAGGTGATGGTGATGAATAAGAAGGCAATGACGTTGATATTAGTGGCGAGCCATTGTTCATCGACGAGCTCACCCAAAGAGCAGAATCACAAAAGAGGAGGAAGAGCATTCACACGGGTTCATATACACAAGATGAGGACAAGTTGATTTTCCAATGTTGGATGGAGATTAGCCAAGATCCAAGGACCGACGCGCAACAAAAGGGCCTTGTTTTTTGGACGAGAGTCCACAAAACATTCCATGAAAGGAAGATGTTTGAGCCCTTCTTTACAAGCAACCGTGGCATCAACTCGATTCAAAAGAGGTGGTTGTTCATCCAACAAGAGTGCAACAAGTATTGCGCCGCATTTGAGAGCGTTGAAGCACGACCCGTGAGTGGTCTCGGCGTTGGGGACATGGTATGCTCTCCTCTTCCTAGTCTTTTCCTTGCTACGGCCATGAGACTTCGGCCTTGTATATGTTTGCATGTTCAATTGTTGTTGGTCATGTGGTGTAGGCATTTCAATCTTTGGAGGCATTCAAGGCCCGACACAATGACAAGCTATTCACTCTTACGCATTGTTGGACGATCATCAACAATTGCCCTAAGTTCAAGGACCAATACCGTGAACTTCAAAGGAAGAGAGGCTTGAAGACGGCCAAGTTAGCGGAGGTGGAGATGGCGAGGCGTTGAAGAGGCGAGGGCAAGACCAACTCAAGATTGACGACATCGTGATGCCTCATCCATGGCATTGCATGACACTTTGCATGGCATGATGTCTCAAAAGGATGTGAGGGACGAGAAGAAACGACAAAGCAAGGACGAGCAAATGAAGCAATACCTAGACCTTCAAAGGAAGAAGCTTGAGATGGAGGAGGCGGCCAAGAGGAGGAAGATCGACATGGAGGAGGCGGCCCGGCAAAGGCAGCTCAACGTCGAGGCCGACAATTTCAAGGCCAGGCTGAGGCAACTCGACATCGAGGCCACCAATGCCGCCACCAAAGTGAAGGAGGTGGCCCTTGCGATCATGAGCGTGGACTTTTCCAAGATGAGCGAGAAGACGAGGGCCTGGTTCGAGGCTAGCCAGAAGGAGATGCTCGACGCCGACGACCTGAACTAGGTCGTCCGATCGCCCGTGGCCGTTCTTTTTGGAGGCTGTCATGGGTGTCTCCCGCCCGCTGGGCCGCTGGCTGTGTGCCGGCGAGAAAAACATTCATTTTGGAGGCCGGCTGTGTTGCCGGCCGCTGGCTCTGTTGCCGGCGAGGACAACTATTCATTTTGGAGGCTGGCTGTGTTGCCGGCCGCTAGCTGATGCTGGCGATGGACGTGTAGGCTCCTGGCTCTGTTGCCGGCGTGATGAACTGGGGCCGCTGGCCTGATGAACTAGGGCTTGGCATTTGAAATGTTGCTCTTTTTTTAAAAATAGACGCGGACAGGATGGGGCAAACGGATGCGGACGCCTGCGCTGGCTGACGCCATCGCATCCCAGACACGTCGGATCGACCCATTGCCTGCCTAAAGCGAGCAGAATCCGGACAAAACGGACGTCCATTTAGGGTCGCGCGGTGGAGTTGGCCTGAGGAAGCACGCTCGTACCGGTCATACGTGGACGTGGCCACGGATGCTTCAGTCATTGTTTTCACAGCTCATACCGGCACATGAACCGCAGATGTTGTCCTCTTGGATGCATATATCTTTTCATTTTTGTGCCAACTACGACAGACACAGCACAACATATTTTTCAGATACATGATGCATTGCTCGAATCCAAGGATTTTTTTTAACCAAGCAAAGCCCGGGGATTTAAAATTCTAGTCAAGCGAATTTGGCCACCATAGTTTGTAAAAAGGTTGTAAACCCAAGTCCACGTACGAGTAGTTACTTCTGCATATACTCCTGTAGTGGTGCACTGCAGATTGTACTACAATCCTTTTGTCTCAAACCATCTCAACTGTGCAGCTATGTACAAGTCATGTGAAGCAACTAGTTTTTCCTTTTTATTAATTATTATTAATAAAAATATTCGGTTTTTACTTTCACAGTGTAGCATATCGTAATAGGACCTAACAGATATTCTGAAACATCAAGACCATGGACTTGTACCTACTCACAGAGTTCATGACTCATCTCATCACACAATAAAAACTTGCCCTTGAGGCAGATCGGAGGGGGCCATCACCGGTGATACTTGTAACATAAGGAGTTGTCGACGTCGGATGAGATAAATACCTTCTTCCTCCATGGAGATGGCAACAAGCTCCTATGGCCACAGGGTTTGGCGACGTCCTTGATGCTAGGTAATGGTGACATCCTTCATTACTGGATTTGGATTCGTAGAGGAAGAAGCTCGGGCGGGCAGATTGGGAGAGGAAGAAGCTCAGGCGGGAAGAAATGGAGGCGAACGGTGATAGGTCAATGCAGGGCAAACATATTTAAAGAGACCAAATGCGTCTATCAATCCGGCGAGGGAATAACCAGGTAGGTTGGAGGATCTCACGAGCGTGACAGACCAAATAACCAGACTACCTTAGTAAGAGCATTTCCAATAGACGTTCCATATGTAAACATAACTAACTTTTGGAGCTTCGAGAGCAAAAAAATGCCGCTCCAACAGACGGTCCATATGTAAAAAAAATTGGACCACCGCCTCCCGGAGATGTAAAATTGAAAACTTCGTGATGCAAATTTACATCACAAGATGCAACTGATGTAAAACCGCAGCCGCCCGCCAAACACCCAACCGCCACTTCATTCCCCTTCCGCCTCGCGCCCGCCGTCGGTGTCAAAACCGGCGGATATCGGGTAGGGGGTCCTGATCTGTTCGTCTTAGGCTGATGGTAACAGGAAGCAAGGGACACAATGTTTACCCAGGTTCGGGCCCTCTCGATGGAGGTAAAACCCTACTTCCTGCTTGATTAATATTGAAGATATGTGGAATACAAGAGTAGATCTACCACGAGACCGTAGAGGCTAAACCCTAAGAGCTAGCCTATGATGGTATGATTGTAATTGTGATCGGCCTTCTAAGGACCATGCTCTCCGGTTTATATAGACACCGGAGAGCTAGGGTTTACATGGAGTCGGTTACAAGGAAGGAAACATAATATCCGGATCACCAAGCTTGTCTTCCATGCAAAGGAGAGTCCCATCCGGACACGAGCCGAAGTCTTGAGTCTTGTATCTTGACGCTTCTATAGTCCGGACGATGAATACAGTTCGGCTGTCCGGATACCCCCTTATCCAGGACTCCCTTAGTAGCCCCTGAACCAGGCTTCAATGACGATGAGTCCGGCGCGCAGTCTTGTCTTCGGCATTGCAAGGCGGGTTCCTCCTCCGAATACTCCAAGATGATTATCGAACACGTAGACCGTGTCCGGCTTTGCAAGATGATTTTTACATACCCTGGCATGATTCCATTCTGCTGGCAATTTTTTGCACGTCGTGCCCTTGTATCGTGGCCTGGTCCAACACGAAGCGGCGTCTCCTCGCGTCGCGAGGCGGTTTTATTGGCACATCCTGCCAAACCAAAGATCATGTCCCCCTTAATACGGGCTCTTTTATCAATATGGGTATATGTGACCCGACGACGACCGTTGGTATGATTCCGTGTCTTTTTTAGATAAGTCTCAAGCGGTCACGCTGAGGACTATTGGTATTCATCCCCTTTATAAAGGGGTTAAGGCCTACGCCTTTTACCACCTCTCCTCCTCCTCCTTGCCCCTCGAGCTCCAGCGCTCAAAACCCAAGCTCCAGCACCCTAGATCCTCCAACATGTCCGGATCCGATGCAACAGGCCGGTGGGTGGCCTCCTCGATTCAAGAGGAGGACATTGCGAAGCTTAGGGAGGTCGGATACCTAACCGCCGATATCCAGCAGAGGCTTCCTACTCCGGGGCAAGTTATCCCCATGCCGGAGCCCAACGAGAGCGTCGTGTTTATCCCTCACTTCCTCCGAGGCCTAGGCCTCACCCTCGACCCCTTCGTGAGGGGGCTCATGTTCTACTACGGGCTGGATTTCCACGATCTGGCTCCAGACGCCATCCTCCACATCTCGTCCTTCATTATAGTGTGCGAGGCCTTCCTCCACGTCAACCCACACTTCGGCTTATGGCTAAAGACCTTTAATGTGAAACCGAAGATGATCAAGGGGCGACATGCGGAATGCGGAGGTGCTATAATAAGCAGAAACGCTGATGCCCCATGGCCAGAGGGTTCTTTTACGGAAGTATATGACGTATGGCAAGGAAGATGGTTCTATGTTATTGCCCCCAGGGGCACAAAGTGGGTGGCCGCCCCCGAGTTCCGCTCAGGCCCTCCATCACAGCTGGCGTCTTGGACCGATGTGGTACGGAACTATGGGCTTGCTGGCGATGTACAAGAACTACAGAATCGCATCCGGTAGCTTATTGAGAGGGACATAAATCTTGTCAACATAATGCAAGTGATGCTAATCCGGCGGATGTTGCCGTGCAAACGTCGGCCTCTCCGGATGTGGGAATTTAATCCGGAGGGTCCGCGGACTATCAAGCACTTCTTCGGCCTAAAGCTCGAAGGAATGTGCAAATTATTCTTCGGACCTCAAGTAAAGTGTCCGGATACCACCGAGGATGCGGGCCTAAGCTGCAATCTCCTAGATGCCCAAGTAAGTAACCTCAAAGTTGGACACATCGTTTATATTTATCATAACCATTATTCTGAAAACTCTCCGTGGCCAGGAATGGCTTAACAAGGCGGAGAGAATCAGGTTTCCGGCGCCACTTCCTGAAGGCTCGCCTGGCCCCACTATTGCAAAGATGCTGGGCCGGGCGCTCAGCAAAATCCCTTCAGGGAAAGGCGAAGGAGAGGGCAGTGAAGCCGAACTTCACGCGCTATGTATCCAGACCGGGGAAATGGCTACCTCTCCTATGGAGGATAGCTGGAAAGGGGAGGTCAAAGCCTCCTCCCTACGCGGGAAGAAGAGGGCCGCCTCCGAAGATTTGGAGGCAGAGACGCCCAAACAAGGGAAGAAAACATCGCCCGAGGGCTTTGCCGCGACGGGCATCCTCACCGCGTTGTGCCTACCAGGGGGCCAACCCTCCAACGCGTCGTAAGTTATTCATCAATTCAAAAGTGTGGCGTTACTCCAAGATCCATAACCAGGACTTTGTCTTTTGTAGTCCGGCGAGCAGCTCTTCTCAACAGAGTTCGTCTTCGGGGGACCTTCGTCCAGGAGATGATGGAGAGTGAGACTCCACCCACCTCTCCGCCTCATGAGGAGGCGACCTGGAGGTGTGGTCACGGAGGAGTCCGGATCTGCCAAGTCGGGGCTATCGTCGGCCGCCTGAGCCCGGGCATTTGGCTCCCACGAAGCGATGAGAGGGTCAGCGCAGTTTAGTGTCCGGCAGACGTCTTGTGAGTCATCTGGGCGAGCAGCGCTCTTGGAGAGCACCGCTCCTTAATGAGCACGGTGCTCACGAAGATTTCATCCGCTACCAGCGGCTTGAATGAGGCATTTACAAGCCTACTCAAAGGCTTTGAGGTATGTAGTTAAAAAATGCATAACTTTTTGGTTATGAAGCACGCGTAAGGTGTGCTCCTATAGACAGTAGCCCCTGAGACTCTGGTTGCCCGCCGTAGGCGGCGAACGGGGGATCATATACTAATGACTGCGCCTTACATGTGTGCAGGTATACAAGGATTCGATAGCCAACCAGTCTTTTGAAGCTGCCGAACTAAGGAGTCAGATCGGGTCAATTGATGCCGATATCATGCTGGTGAATAAGCGGCTGGAGGAGTCACAAGGTATGTGCTCGGCTTCCCTTATTATGATGTATAGGGAAATGTAAGAGGGGCAGAATATTGATGCCATGTGGTTGCACTGCAGATGGTGCTGCTGCCGTGGAGGCCCTGAGGGCGGAGCTTGCTCAAGCCAAGGAACAAGCTCGGGCTAGCAATGCGGCTGCCCTAAAGGTGGCCAAAGAATTGAGAGCCGAATAGGCTGCTCATCGCCGAAGCGAAGAAAAGATAGCCGAAATGGCTGGGGAGTTAAAGAATGCCGCCGACCGGTACGCACTCCTCGAAAAGGAGAGTAAGGCTAGTTCGGCCGAGCTGGACAAGGCACTTAATGCCGCCAAGGAGATGCGGACCAAGATCCGCAGTATGCGGGAAGAGCTCCAACAGGCCGACAAGATCGTGGCTGGGGGCTCATACCTGCTGCGGACGAAGTTCTTGGATCCCAAGTATGCTTCCCTGACGGGGCGCTTGAGTCCGGCAGACGCATATGCGGACTTGGCCAATAGTACAGCTGACGCTGTCAAGTTCTTCGAGGGTCAAGGCGATGAAGAAGTGGAGAAGCTTTTCTGGTCGCAGTTCAATGCTCCCACTCGCCCGCTGCCGCTGAATGAGAAGGTGGCTGCTATGGCGGAGCTCCACAGGCTGTCCGGGCTGGCAATGCGGTCTGTAATAGACCATCTTTGGCCGAAGGGGCCTAAGCCGGACAGCTATTTTGGTTTGGTGCAACAGTTCCTTGGAGCCGTGTCTCGGATTGACGCCATGAGGAGGTCGGCGTGCATAGAGGGTGCGCGGATGGCGCTTGCCCGCGTTAAAGCTTATTGGACGGATATGGAGGCCACTGCAACAGCGACCCAAGATCTGACGGGAGGCCAATATCCGGTCGAGCACTACTTGGCGCAAGTCACGGAAGGTGCCCGCCTAATAGAGGCGCAGCGCTTGAAGAATGGTTCATTCGAGTGATAAGTCTAATCATTGTGGAGAACAATGTCTAGTTTAATTATGAGGCTATGTTTATACTTTTGCCCGAAAGTATGATTGTCCCCCCTGTGTGGCCGTTCTTATATGTATAAGTAGTCCGAAAGATAGCAGTCGTTGGCTTCAGCCCCCATGCATGTAATGCGGGGATGTTCGCAAAAAATATGCTTAATCACACTTGATCCAACGTCTTGGTCCATGAAGGAGGTGATCGCACGTCGAACTAGGCAACCAGACTATATAGCTGTAACACTTTCGCTTAGCCATGAGAGTATAATGGTGGGACTACTATGTAGCCCCTGGTACCTTAGCGTGCATCCGAATACGGGCGTGTGTGTACATGGCCGGGAAACGGCCCTTCGTTAATGCGGAGGAATCTTTAGGGATTCCGGTGAGTCTTGAGTGGTTGAACAGTCTCGTTTGTATCATGAGGTCGATTTTGGCTTTCTCTCTTGGCGCTCATCCGGAATAACCAGGGCACTGTCGCGGTAGTTCTCCTTTGGCCTGCCTTAGCCGGATGATAGCGGGCGTAAGGCGGCAAACCTAGGAGCAGGCAAACCCAACATTTGACCAAAGACATGATTCGAGCTGATGCATATCGGCCAAACTTCGTGGCGCCAAATACTCCCAAGGGTATTAGGTCTTTTGTAAAGAAGATAGGTGACAAGAGCCTATTGTAAGCCCTTTATTCCTAGATACGTGCAATTTAGTCTACGTGGCCAAGCGCCAAAAGCGGCAGTATCCTCTGTGGGTATAGAACCCATGGGAGGTTTAAACAACAAGAGGCGATGAAAAGGTTTACACAGGACTTAATCTAAAAGAAACCTGTTGCACGGGGCCCTGCTGCACGTCTGCGCCTTTGTCTCCGTTGTGCCGTATCTTGGAAGGGTATCGCGCGAACGTTGTCTGTAAAAAAAGAAAAACTTGTAGGAGGGTGCAACGTAAGTATGCCATTAGTAATAAAAGTGGAAGCTATTGGCTGCCGATAAGGTCGGGCGAGGTGGGAGCTGTATTGAATATATACAGCCCTGGCTCCATATGGGATTACATATCACGGTGCCTGTTTGAATTTTATCCGGGCTGCGGATTCGTCTAACCGTGTACGTGGTCGTAATGACCAATCATGGTTTCTATCTGGAGGCGCTTATAGTCCGGCCGCCAGGGCCGTTAATGTATTCCTCTTGCGTGAAGGTGCTCTATGTTTCATGCGGTGATGACACCACGGGGACCGGGCATCTTGATTATGAGGTGGCCATAGTGTGGCAATGCCTTGAAGCGGGCGAAGGCCGTTCTTCCTAGTAATGCATGATAGCTGCTTCGGAAGGGTGCGACAGTGAAGAGCAGCTCTTCGTTCTGAGTTATGCAGGGGCGAATGTTACTTCCGGCCAGCCGGGCCACAGGGTGAAGCGCAATGCAGGTATCACCCTTTGAAAGTGGTGTTGCTTTGTTTAATTCTGGATGGGTCTATCCCCATTCGGCGGGCAGTGTCTTCATATATTAAGTTGAGACCACTGCCGTCGTCCATGAGGACGCGGGTGAGACGGTATCCATCGATTATTGGGTCAAGCACCAAGGCCTGTGATCCTCCTTGCCGAATTGTAGTTCGGCCGCCCGTGTGATCGAAAGAGATCGGACGGGACATCCAGTAGTGAGACGTCGGTACGATGTGCTCTACATCGTGCGCTTCTATGGGCGCGCATTCATGCCTTCTCGTGGATGTGTGAGTCGCGTGGATCATGTTTACTGTTTTAGCCTCTGGCGGGAATATTTTCTGTCCCCCAGTGTTCGGCTGGTGAGGTTCATCCTCGTCTTCGCTTGGTGTGTCCCTCCCCTTGTGTTTGGCATTTAATTTGTCGGCCTGCTTGAAGACCCAACACTCTCTATGGGTGTGGTTCGCAGGTTTCTCTGGGGTGCCATGAATTTGGCATAGTCTGTCCAGGACTCTGTTCAGACCGGCGGTCCATCTTTACTGCCTTTGAATGGCTTCTTTTGCTGATCAGGTCGAGAGCCCCTGAATCCGGTGTTGACCGTCGTGTTGTCCAGGCTCTTCCTTGTTTTGGCGTTTGTTTTTATTACGCCGTGGCTTCCCGTTGC
Organism: Aegilops longissima; assembly: GCA_021605205.1. Lineage (NCBI taxonomy): Eukaryota > Viridiplantae > Streptophyta > Magnoliopsida > Poales > Poaceae > Aegilops > Aegilops longissima. Next base: position 604,593,843 of record CM038677.1, on the reverse strand, counting down.
CATCCCTTATTTTGGATGTCTTTGGGGTTATTTAGTGCCTTTATGAGCCAGCCAGCTATCCTCGCCCGCATAAGCGGGTCATAAAACTTATTAAGGTTGCCATTGTCCTTGGCTTTTCTTGGCGAGGTGTCGGGCGAGCCATTCATCACGGATCTTGTGTTTGAAAGCCGCTAAGGCTTGGCGTCCGAGACGATCGACAATTTGATTCTTCTCGGTGAGAATCTGTTCCAAAGCTTTGGCGGACTCTCGGGTTGTTGGATTATGTGACTTAGATCGCGCATCCGGAGGCGGACATAAGTCCCTTGGAGTTGGCCTGGCGTCTTTGAGTTCCTCCCAACTCCCAATTGAGTTTTCGGGGAGGCTTTTCAACCAGTGTCGAGCTGGTCCCTTCAACTTGAGGGGGAGGTATTTGATGGCGTGGAGATCATCCCCACGAGCCATGTGAATATGCAAGATAAAATCCTCTATCCAGACCCCTGGGTCTGTCGTGCCGTCGTATGCCTCTATGTTTACAGTTTTAAAGCCTTGTGGGAATTCATGGTCCAGTACTTCTTCGGTGAAGCACATGGGGTGAGCAGCCCCTCTGTATTTGGGCGCATTGTGGCATGTAGTCGGCTATTGTGGTGTCCGGGGTTGATTCCGGACTGGTATCTGGCTTGTATGAGCATTTGGGTTACCAAAGTCCCTCGTTGGGGTAGGTCTTCTAGATCCATATATGGACCTGGCTGCACCGGCCCTCTTATCCGGATGCTCGCGTGGATCATCTTGTGATGTCATGACCGCTCTGTTATGGTTGTGAAGTGGTGCGTCTGGTTTCTTGGTTGAATTTTCTTTTGGTGGAGCAGCCGCGTCGTCGAATTACAGCGATAGCTTGCGCTTTGGATAGCTTTTCATGTGGCGGTCATTGCCATATCTTTCTTCAGTGTCTAGCACTTTATGCCATCTTTGGCTGAGCTTTTCCTGTGCGGCTTTGAGCCGTTGCTTCTGCGTTTTTAGACTTCTTGCGGTGGCCATAAGCTTTCTATGGAGGTTGTCTCGTTCCACTTGTTCGTCCGGGATGATGAATGCATCGTCGTCCGGACTGTCTTCCTGTTCTGGGGCGGCATCACGGGCTCGTCCCTCTGGATCATTGTGATCGGGTATTTGCTCCGAACTTGATTTGGCGTGACCTTGCTCGGCCTGCTCTATCGCTGGGTCTATGTGGTCATTATTGCTTTCGGAGTTTGCGGGTATATCAACCCTTATTGCGCTCTTATCGCTATTTTTGCCATTGCTAGACTTTGAGCGGCGTCTGCGCCGCCTTTTTGGCTTTTGCCCGGGTGTTTTATCTTCCGGGTTATCGCTGTCATCCTTATTGGGCGTATCTACCATGTATATGTCGTGTGACCGGGCGGTAGTTCAGCGCCCGAGGATTACAGGCTTCTCTGCATCATCGTCCATGCCGTCGATGTCGAAGTCATGCGCGTCGGTTAAATCTTGATCGTGGCAATGAAGTGGGTGGTGGGTGGGCAGCGAATTCCTCGTCGCTTTGCTTCCCTCGGGCGGACATAGTTCGACCCGAGCCTCGACAAAGAGAGACTTCAATGAGCTCGGCATGTCGCCAAAGGCGAGTCTTTGAAAGATATCCGCAGCGGTAAATTCCATTACGGAGCCAGCTGGCTCGGCCGGCTCGAGTGGCGGACCGGGACCAATAGCGAATATGAGTCAGGGGCCCGGGGCTACGGGCCTCCACGAGAGATGAGACCCGTGTTGGCTCCACCGCCCGATAAGTGTGCGGCACGTGGGCGAGGTCAGCCCTCCGTCCATAAACAGCGCAACCAGCCCTAGATTTAGATCCGGGGCTGCTTCGGGGATGATGTCCCGGGCACTGTCCGACAGCAGGTCTAGGCCGTGCTCGTCGTGGCTGTCCGGCGCTCCTGGCGCAGGCCCGAACCCGTCGAAGATCAAGTCCCCGCGGATATCCGCCGTGTAGTTCAATTTTCGAACCTGATCTGGTGGCGGTAGCGGCTGTCGATCTGCTCCAAGCGGCCAGCGAATTGGCCCATGATCTGGCTTGCTGAACACAAAGATCTGTCGGGAGAAAAGTCTCACTGGACCGTGTTGTTGGCGATTGAAGGCGCCATCAAGCCTTGAAGCGGCGACGGAGGAACTATCAATGAAAGCACCAATGTCGGTGTCAAAACCGGCGGATCTCGGGTAGGGGTCGATACGTGCGTCTTAGGCTGATGGTAACGAGAAGCAAGGGACACAATGTTTACCCAGTTTGGGCCCTCTCGATGGAGGTAAAACCCTACTTCCTGCTTGATTAATATTGAAGATATGTGGAATACAAGAGTATATCTACCACGAGATCGTAGAGGCTAAACCCTAAGTGCTAGCCTATGATGGTATGATTGTAATGGTGATCGGCCTTCTAAGGACCATGCTCTCGGTTTATATAGACACGGAGAGCTAGGGTTACATGGAGTCGGTTACAAGGAAGGAAACATAATATCCGGATCGCCAAGCTTGTCTTCCACGCAAAGGAGAGTCCCATCCGGACCACGAGCGAAGTCTTGAGTCTTGTATCTTGGCCTTCTATAGTCAGGACGATGAATCTGTCCGGCTGTCCGGATACCCCTTATCCAGGACTCCCTCACCCGCCGCCCGAGACCCGCTCGTCATCGCCCCCCCCGCCTTCCGCCGCCATGGCGAAGCCGATGACCCGCCGCCTTCTCCGCCGCCCTGCTGCGGCGGTGGACTGACCCATCGCCGCCGTCGCTGCGGCGAACTTCATCGCCGCCGCCGCCCGTCCATGCCGCCGTCCCGCCCGCCGCCCGGCGATGACGTCGTCTCAACTTATCTATAATTTTTGATTATTCCGTGCTGTTATATTATCAATATTGGATGTTTTATAATCATTTTATATCATTTTTTGGTACTGACCTATTGACATAGTGCGAAATGCCAGTTCCTGTTTTCTGCATGTTTTTTACATCGTAGGAAAAAATACCAAACGGAGTCCAAATGCAACGAAAATTCACGGATATTTTTTATGGATCAGAAGACACCCAATGGGCCAAGGCTGCGCCTGGGGGGTGCTCCGAGGGGAGCACAACCCACTAGGGTGCGCTCTGGTGGGTTGTGCCCACCTCGGGTGCCCCCTGGACCGCCTCTTTGCTCTATAAATACCCTAATATTCCAGAAACCCTAGGGGAGTAGATGAAAATCAATTCCAGCCGCCGCAGAGTCCAGAACCACCAGATCCAATCTAGACACCATCACGGAGGGGTTCAACACTTTCATTGGTGCCTCTCCGATGATGCGCGAGTAGTTCTTTGTAGACCTATGGGTCCGTAGTTAGTAGCTAGATGGCTTCCTCTCTCTCTTTTGAATATCAATACAATGGTCTCTTGGAGATCCATATGATGTAACTCTTTTTGCGTGTGTTTGTTGGGCTCGGATGAACTTCGAGTTTATGATCAGATCTATCTTTTTATATCCATGAAAGTTATTTGAGTTTCTTTGATCTCTTATATGCATGATTGCTTATATCCTCGTATTTCTTCTCCGATATTTGGGTTTTGTTTGGCCAACTTGATCTATTTATCTTGCAATGGGAAGAGGTGCTTTGTAGTGGGTTCGATCTTACGGTGCTTGATCCCCGTGACAGAAGGGGAACCGACACATATGTATCGTTGCTACTAAGGATAAAACGATGGGGTCTATTTCTACATAAATAGATCTTGTCTACATCATGTCATCGTTCTTATTGCATTACTCCATTTCTCCATGAACTTAATACACTAGATGCATGCTGGGTAGCGGTCGATTTGTGGAGTAATAGTAGTAGATGGAGGCAGGAGTCAGTCTACTAATCTTGGACGTGATGCCTATATAATGATCATTGCCTGGATATCGTCATGATTATTTGAAGTTCTATCAATTGCTCAAGAGTAATTTGTTTACCCACCGTTTGCTATTTTCTCGAGAGAAGCCACTAGTGAAACCTACGGCCCCGGGTCTCCTTCTCATATTATTTGCCTTTGCGACCTATCTTCCTTTGCTTTTATTTTCAGATCTACTAAACCTAAAATAGAAAAATACCTTGCTGCAATTTATTCTTATTTATTTTATTTGGCGTTCGATTTATCAATCTACTACAATTTCCTCACGTCTGTTTGCCTATCTTTGGGTGCCGCTTCCCGAAAGGGATTGACAACCCCTTTTACACGTCGAGTTCAGTAGTTGTTATTTGTGTGCAGGTGTTGTTTACGGGTTGTTGCTTGGTTCTCCTACTGGTTCGATAACCTTGGTTTCATCACTGAGGGAAATACCTACCACTGTTGTGCTGCGTCATCCCTTCCTCTTTGGGAAATAACGACGTAGCTTCAAGCCGCATCAAAAGGAATTTCTGGCACCGTTGCCGGGGAGGATCTTCAACATATACCAGGTTCCTAATCACAAATTTCATCTCCTTGCAATTTACATTATTTTCCATTTGCTTCTCGTTTTCCTCTCCCCACTTCACAAAAATTGCCGTTTTATTCGCCCTCTTTTTTTCCGTTTGCCGTTTTCTTGCCGGATCTGTTTTTGTGTGCAATCTTGTTTGCTGTTATTATTGTTATGGATAGTCCTTCCTCTATTGTGTGCACTCCCGAGAACGAAGTTCTCAACTTTAAACAAAGGGGGGGGATTTAAAAGGTGCTTGGTATAGAATTTGCAATGCTCATAATAGATCTACCGTAAGCAATCTACCGTTCTTCTTCTTCGTTGTTTTTACGTGGGCATCACCACTTGGTATAGATTCGTCCTTGATACGATTACCGGTGGAAATTTCTTGATGTGTCCCTCTCTTAATGCTTTTAATGCTACGGGAAATTTAGTGGGCTCACCACCTCTTATGATTAATGAAACAACTTTCACCCTTGAGCATGTTATGGAAAGATTAGATGCTACTGAAAAGAAAATGCTTACTGAAGATCATATTGAAAATATGGATAAAAATTTGCATAATTTTGCCACCAAGATTGGGTCAAAAATGGGAGAATTTTTTAAGTTGTTAAAAGAAAAGGGGACCGTAATCAGAAAGCCCGTCTCGGATTGATAAGCTAGAAGAAATCTTTAGTAATCTAAGCACGGCTTTTGCTTCCGCTAAAACTATCGAAAAAACTCCCGTAAGGATTGGCAAAGTTACTCAAGTTACCAAGAACAAGGGTGCAACTTCTGGCAATAGTAATAAACAAGATCTTAAGATGATTAGTATTCACCGGATTTTGTTGAAGTGATAAGAGATCCTTTTGACAAGAATGAATTCTTTAAATTTGGGGAAATTTTACGGTGCATTATAATACACCAGAGCACTTGTATTATATATTTATAAGGGCGATCTAACGGATGAGAATAACTGGGCCTTTTTTAGACCAAGGGTATTTTTGACCTAAATTTTTTAAACTTTAATCGGCCCAATTAGGTCCAGGGGTATTCTCGTCCTAAAATTTTCAATTAAATTAATTGCATCAATAAAGCACTTCATTATAGAGGTCCAATCATCATGCGTACTCTTTTGAATCTCGGTTCGAGCGGTTCGTCCTCTCTCCTCCTCTCGAGCCCTAACCTCGGGCCCCCCTCGATCACCGCCGATCGCCTCCGGCGCCCTCGATCGCCGCCGATCACCCTCGGCGCCCTCGATCGGCGCCGATCGCACTCTCCGTGTCTACCCCTCCTGCTCCTACTCCCCTTTACTCCCTCCGCCATGAAGTCACCGCGATTGGGTGTGGCGCGCGAGATCTTCAAGCGAGCCGCTAATCCACTCCTTCCCGGCGGACACCACCTTCCCGACCGAGAGGCCACATCATCCTCATCGGCGTGCATCAACTTTTCACGCGGATCTTATCTGTAAGTTCCTAGCCCTCTCAAATCTTTTCTGGTCACTTGTGCATATAGTACCAATAGGGGTCGGATTTGATTCGGGTTTAGGATATGTCATGTGAGGTTTAGGGTTTATCGTTTCAGAAAATTATGATGAGATTTCGATAGGATTTTGTTAGGGTTTAGGATATGTCATGTGAGGTTTAGGGTTTATGTTTTCAGAAAGTTCTGACGAGATTACGATTGAAAGGAAGTGTAAGTTGAAGGAAATATGCCCTAGAGGTAATAATAAAGTTATTATTTATTTCCTTATTTCATGATGAATGTTTATTATTCATGCTAGAATTGTATTAACCGGAAACTTGATACATGTGTGAATACATAGACAAAACAATGTGTCCCTAGTATGCCTCTACTTCACTAGCTTGTTCATCAAAGATGGTTATGTTTCCTAGCCATAGACATGTGTTGTCATTTGATGAACGAGATCACATCATTAGGAGAATGATATGATGGACAAGACCCATTCATTAGCTTAGCATTGTGATCGTTCTGATTTTATTGCTCTGCTTTCTTCATGACTTATACATGTTCACAGGACTATGAGTTGTGCAACTCCCGAATATCCGGAGGAACACTTTGTGTGCAATCAAACGTCACAATGTAAATGGGTGATTATAAAGATGCTCTATAGGTGTTTTCGAAGGTGTTTGTTGGGTTGGCATGAATCAATATTAGGATTTGTCACTGTATGTATCGGAGAGTATCTCTGGGCCCTCTCGGTAATGCACATCACTATAAGCCTTGCAAGCAATGTGACTAATGAGTTAGTTGCGGGATTATGCATTCTAGAATGAGTAAAGAGACTTGCCGGTAACGAGATTGAACTAGGTATTGAGATACCAACGATCGAATCTCGGACAAGTAACATACCGATGACAAAGGAAACAACGTATGTTGTTATGCGGTTTGACCGATAAAGATCTTCGTAGAATATGTAGGAGACAATATGAGCATCCAGGTTCCGCTATTGGTTATTGACTGGAGACGTGTCTCGGTCATTTCTACATAGTTCTCGAACACGTAGGGTCCTTACGCTTAACGTTCGGTGGCGATTTGTATTATGAGTTTATGTGATTTGATGAACGAAGGTAGTTAGTCCGGATGAGATCGGGGACATGACAAGGAGTCTCGAAATGGTCGAGATGTAAAGATCGATATATTGGGCGACTATATTCGGACATCGGAAAGGTTACGAGTGATTGGGTATTTTTGGAGTCTGGGAGAGTTACGGGAACTCGTGTTGGGCCTTAAGCCATACGGAAAGGAGAAAGGCCTCAAGGTGGCGCACCCTCCCCATGGTGCAGTGCAATTGGACTAGGGAGGGGGCGCCCCTTCCTTCCTTCTCCTTTTCCCTTCCCCTTTTCCTATTCCATGTGGGAGGAGGAATCCTAGTAGGACTAGGGAGTCCTAGTATGACTCCACACTTCTTGCGTGCCCTAGGAGCTGGCCGGCCTCCCCTCCTCCATCCTTTATATACGGGGGCAGGGGGGCACCTCTAGACACACAAGTTGATCTATTGATCTTTCCCAGCCGTGTGCGGTGCCCCCCTCTACCATAATCCACCTCAGTCATATCGTAGCGGTGCTTAGGCGAAACCCTGCGTCGGTAGCAACATCATCACCGTCATCACGCCGTCGTGCTGACGAAACTCTCCCTCGAAGCTCCGCTGGATCGGAGTTCGTGGGACGTCATCGAGCTGAATGTGTGCTGAACTCGGAGGTGCCATGTGTTCGGTACTTGGATCGGTCGGATCATGAAGACGTACGACTACATCAACCGCGTTGTCATAACGCTTCCGCTTTCGACCTCACAGTGCGTGGACACTCTCCCTCTCGTTGCTATGCATCACCATGATCCTGTGTGTGCGTAGGAATTTTTTTGAAATTACTACGTTCCCCAACATAAGTCAGATGTAGCTAGGACATATTGAAGGACTTAGTTAGGGTTTTGTGGCATGAGAAAGTTGTCAGCAGATTTGGATTCAAAGAAAGTTATTTTGGATTTAGTTAGGAGATACATTTGAATTGAGTTTCGAGATATTTTGGATTTAGTTAGGAGATAATTAATTTTGTATGGAGTTTGGACTTATTTTGGATTTAGTTAGGAGATAATTTGGATTTAGTTAGGAGATACTTTTGGATTTAGTTAGAAGATAATTTGGATTTAGTTAGGAGATAATTTTGAATGGAGTTTGGAGATAATTGATCTATCAGGGCATTTGAAGGACTCGTGGACTTTGGATTAGTTAGGAGGTCATCGGTTACAGCTACTACAATCAATTAAAAATTTCTGGATTTAGTCAGGGCATATTTACTTACAGATTTTGAAGGACTGAGTTGGTGCATAATTTTGGTAACGTATGCTATCCATCCGTAACATTGACTATCTGCTTTCGCTGGCAGCATAACGACATGGATGATAAAGGCAACGATGGCAAAAACTTGGGTGATACAGGCACATATGACAAGGACATGGGTCATAGAGGCAACGAAGGCAAAGGCATGGATGATAAGGATAATGAGGATGGAGGAAAGGATGGCATAGACATGGATGATGTACATATGCAAGGTAAAGGAATTGATAATAAAGGTGTCGTGGAATTGTCACGGCAGATGTCCTCATGAAAGGACTTAGTCGTGGGGCCATCGAACGGGTTAACTTAGAGGGGTTAAAGCGGACGCAAAGACACAAGGGTTATACTAGTTCGGCCCCTTCGATGAAGGTAAAAGCCTACGTCTAGTTTGTGATGGGATTGATGTGATCTCGGCGACTAGGGAGCAATAGCTTCGCCTAAGCCTCGAGTTGTGGTTGTCTGTCTCTAAACCGCCTTGGTCGTCCCCTTATATACGGGTTGGCGTCCGGCGGTCTCTGAGTCCGAGGCCGGCTTATACAAGTGTCTGGCTCGGTCTCTCCTTTCTCTTATCTTACAACACAAGTTACATGGTTATAGCGGTTTTACCATTATGGGCCCTAATTAGCCACGGGCTCCGGGCCTCTAAGCTCTCTGACGAATCGCCATCTTACGAGTCTTCATGGGCTCCAATTATGGTGAGGGTAAACCGGCCCCTCGAGGCGGTTTATATTCGATGAGTTACATCCCCACATTAGGCCCAGTTGACTTGAACCTGTTCATGTTAATCTTCAACATCTTAGAAAAACTCTGAATATCTTCCTTCATATGTAAGTAAACCGCCATCTGTTTAAACCGCCGTGGCGTCATCCTCAGACCCCACAGCGAGCATCTTGGCGTCATCTTTATTAAAAAGCCCAAACAATAAGATTCCCTTCATTTAGTGCTATCCCGGAAATCGAGGCGACCGCTGCGCCGTCTGCCGCTTTCAACTCCTCGATTCTCGCGCCTGTCAATTACTCTGCCTCATTATAAATAGACCGGAAGGCCCTTTCTCTTCTTCCTCCTTCCGCGCTTCTTCTTCCTCGCGACGCCCCAGCTCTGAAGCTCCGCCGTCGCCTCCGACCTCCGAACGCCGCACCAACACAAGGCCGCTGCATCAACCTGGTTGTACCAGAGACTCTTGGCGCTCCTCCGCTGTCCTGTGCATTGGGTAAGGCTCCTCCTCATACCCTAGATCTGCATCTTAAGGCCCCTGTTCATATCGTCGTTCATAGGTGTTCATCCCTAGTCTCTTCATGCCTGCTCTGCCATGGCTTTTTAATCCAACCGTAGCATATATCCTGTGTGGTTGCTGCTCGCCTTCAGTTTAGCACTTTGCAAATCTTCCTTTTATTCAGACCCTCTTGATAGAACGCCCGAACTTCCTTGCCCTTTATAAAGCTTGTATGGATCGTGAGAATTTTCCTTCTTGAACCTTGGTAGATCCAAATTAATTCCGTTCATGTGTGAAACCTATTTACATCAACACTTAGCAGATTTTCGATTCTGTCCCTTCCTCCTAAGGGCGGTTTAATTTTTGATAGCTAATCCGCCATACTCCATTAGTCCTCGTTAAACGGAAATTGGAACTGAATGCCAAACTGCGGTTTAGCATTGTATAATATGCCTGAATCGTTAACGGTGAACCGGTCTTTACTTTTCCTTTCGCAGTTTTTCCTTCGGAATGGCCAAACAATTCTCGGCTTGCAATTGGGTCGGTCCAAGATCAACGAGGCGCAACTCAATGGATATGTCACCACCGGCGCTTTAGCCTCCAAAAATGTCCTTCATTGGCGTGTTAGGATGCGAATGCCCTCTGAACCTCAAGAAGGAGAAGTAATTGTATTTATGCAACACTTAGACGAGGATTCAGCCCTTGGGATCAAAATTCTTCGGGATGTCCTCGCAAGTTTCAACTCCATCCACAAGATATTGGTCCGAACTCTGTGTCCAATATATGCAATTTCAAGTTTTCTCTGAAGTCTATCTTCAAGAAGAACCATCTGTGGAGTTATTCCGGGATTTCTTTCATTTGAACCGCCGTCGGAGTTTTTGGATGGTCCTAACACAGCGGGTGGCGTTTCAATCCGAAAAGGAAGGAAGTAGACTTTCCTCACATAAAACACCATAGCCATCCGAAAGATTGGAACCAAACCTGGTTCTATTGCCGAATACCGCTCCTAACAGCGAAAACCCTTGCCGGGTTACCGCCCTCACCGCTTAGCAACCATCACCCATTGCCTTTACGCTTGACCACCGCGAGCGGAAGAATTTTGCGCCTCAAATTATCAAGCTCCGGGCTCTAATGGCCAATGGCTTAAGCGGTATTGACCTTGTTCGATGTTGGGTTTCTTGGGGCATCTTGCCATTAAGCCGCCGCCCGGATTGATGCATGAATACCTTGGTAGCGTCAAAGACCCTCAACGGCGTCACGAGCTACCAATAATCGAATTTGGAGATTCTTGAGGCGGTGAAAAGGATGCTTTCGATGAACCGATCTCCGTCTCGCAGCCAAACCGGGTTGGCCCGTTACGTGTTTCCAACAAACCGCTGCGGTAAGACTCGCTCATCGCTCTACTGACTTTTTAATGCATTATTGATATATATTAATCCTTGTTATTTCTCAGGCTAACAGCTCCTTCTGGAAACGAACCAAACCAGCCCGGGGTCCTCGCGTAAAGTCCAAGACCACCAAGAAAGCTGGTAAGAGGAAAACCGCCGAGTCCTCTCGAACCGCCGGAAGATGAAGATTGAAGCTGAGGTAAAGCTTGATTTACTTTGTCCCTTTTATCATTCATCCTATTGTGATTACAATTCCTGGGATGATCTTTGAGGCCAGCCATGCCGATCTGTTGAGGTAATCCTTCTTTCTTGAATCTGATCTTGTACGGTTAAAAGAATTTGCCGCCTGATCCGGAATGTGAAAAATCTCACTCCGTGCTCATTTAAATCCAAATCTTTCTTTGAAGACACAGCAAGCTGAAGAACGCCGTACAACCCGGCACAGCGGTCAACAAATTCGTCGTCCGGTTTACGACACCCCAACCCGGAGCGTCGTCCGGTGATTTGTTCTCTGGCGTTATCCTTTGAAAGGTTTCTTCGATGTCCTCTCAATCCGTCGATCCAATTACCAGGCCTCTTCCAACTCATCTGGCGGTTCATTAACCACTCAACTGCCTCCTCTTAAAGTTCTTTCTTTGGTGAGCATATTACTCTTTTCTTTTTGCATTTGTCGGTTTATCACACTCTAACTCCGAATGTTGCAGCACCAAGGCTCGCTTAAGTAAGAGGCGAAGACCCTTGACCCTCTGTGGGCGTTGATCCGGAGAAGACTCGAGCATCATGGAGAAAAGCTGAAGTCGCGAAAAACAGCTCTGCGGGTTTAACCAAGGCAGCGGTGCTAATCCGCGGAGAGGTTGAACCGGCTGTCCAAGTGGAAACATCACATCCTGCTCCATTGAGTCCTGCAGCAGAATAGGTTTGATTGCTGATCCGCGAGCCGGGTATGAAAGCACCAAGCCCGGAAAGAATGCCAATCCGGCCAGTCCGGCCAAAGATGATGATGTCGTAGTGACGGGCACCGCCTATACCGCCCCTGGCAATCCGGTTGCTCTATCAAAACACAGCGCCAAGGAAGAGTCTCTGCCATGAGCAAAGAGAAGGAAAAACTGATCATCGACTTATGACAATTTCTCTGCCCAAGAACTTCACTTGGCTTCTGAACCGACTCTACACAAGTCGTGACTTGAAGCGGTCAGGTGAATCTTATGAAGGAACGCTATGAGGTAAAGAGTTATGTCTCTCTTGTACTTTTGTTGTGTAGTAGCCCCAAGGGCGGTTCAACTTAGCATAGTTAAGCTGGGACTTAATATAAAACTCATCGTCTCAAACTTGAGTCTTGTAGCCCCCAAGGGCAGTTCAACTTAGCATAGTTAAATCGGGACTTAATATAAAACTCATACGTCTCAAACTTGATCTTTGTAGCCCCCAAGGGCGGTTCAACTTAGCATAGTTAAGCGGGACTTAATATAAAACTCATCGTCTCAAACTTGATCTTGTAGCCCCCAAGGGCAGTTCAACCGAGCATAGTTAAACCGGGACTATAAGTTGTTTCACCGTAGCAAAACATGTTTGAGCAATTAGCCATTAGCCCCAAGTGCCAAGTTGAATACATGTATTGAGCTTGGGACTTCATGATGAAACAACTAACTTGATCCCTTTTTGTATCAGTGAGATATGCCAACAAACGGACAACTTAATGACCTTCGTGCCAATCGAAGACCCAACAAGCGAGAATCCTCCAAGGCCAAGGATGAGTTGAAAACCGCCTTGACCACTATGGAACAGCTCAAGGAGTGGTTTAAATCGGAGCAGGCCAAGCGGGAGGCGGAGAAAGCCGGGTTGCTAAAACGGGCGGAAGATGCTGAAGCAGCTCTTAAACCGGTGATGAAGAGTTCACGGACTAAGGCACCAAATTAATGCCATGACCTCTGCAATCTTTGGTAAGAGATGTTTCACCAAGTTTTGTGATTACTATTCCGTTTTGACATTTCCGCCGGTTTAACCTGAACTTTCTTAAACCGGTATAGGGAAGCGCATTACTCATCTGGGTTCGGACATGCGGAAGAAGCTCAAGGCCGCGTATACGCTGATTAAGCGGATCGTATACGGCACCCGGCGAAGTCATATGTGCGTCGTATGATAACACAGCTCCGTCTTTGATCAAAGACACGCTGGACCGCTATCCATGATCCGGCACAACGAAGAGTTGAAACAATCCAGCGGCCGGGCTGGCACTTTATTGGCTCTAACTCGCGGCAAAGCATGGATAGCGAGACCTTGATCCGGTGACATAGCCAAAGGCTTCCCGGTGTGCAAGAAAATGGCGAAGCTTTGATAATGATGCCCTCAAGCGGATAACAAAGGAATCGTCCTCTGGCGAGTCAACTAGCAGCAGAAGCCAACTTGGCGGTTTACCGTTCTTTCTATGATGCAAACAACAGGCGGGTGGAAGTTGTCATTCCGGAAGTGCAGAACCTTGTTCCCCCAATCCGTAAGCACACTATGCCCCTGACGTTGATCCGGCTGAGCTTATAAGTGAAGAGGCTGTCTTTCAGGCTTTAACCCGGATTGACTGGTCCGTCAATGACTTCCGGCCATCGGGTGATGAGGAGGAAGAAGCTGATCCGGCGCGGACGACCCATCTTCTTCCGTCAACCCGGCGGAAGCTTAATCCGTCAAGCCGGTTGATGCATCATAAGCTGCCAGTCATGCCGCCATTCGAAACGTTGGGCCTCTGAATGCCTTGTAATAGAATAGCTATCATTTTTGTTTTGAATATGCCTTTGTGCCTTCAATCTGCCACCTTTGCACATAGGTGCTGATACTGTTTGATTGAATAATCGAAACCTTCAATCTATATCACCTGCAGTCACAAATTCTTAAAGCGCCACGGCGGCTTGTGTCGCTTGACCGGTTTGTGACGTTCATATTTATATATAATGAAATATTGAGGTATATGATCAAAATTTTGTGATACAAAAATACCTGCGGTGTCGGGCATGAAGTTGGTTTAGCCGACTTTGAAGCGGAGGTTGTATAAACCGTTACCGACAAAGGAGAAAACAACTCTGTGTTTAGAATGCGGTTTACCATGTAAACCATGCGGGTCATGTGAAGCCCCTGTTACTCAATGGGATGTCAACAGAAAATGTAAAGCGGAAAAGTTATCTCGGATTAAAAATAGACCGAATTCGTCAATGGACTGGTTGAACGGTTTTAATAATATTTATGAAAAAATACGGAAGCCAAGGCAATGATAAAACCGTTTGCAAAAAGAGGCTTTCCGAGGCGATCGGATGGTGTTACCATGGTGGGACACGACCAAGCTCCCCATAAGGTGTAGCTATGGTTCAAGTCAGCCGGTCCCCAAGCTGAAACCGTGGCATTATGCCGATCAAGTGGCGTGGCAATGGTTCGGGTTCGACCAAGCCCCTAAGTGACTCTTATGACCTTAGGCCGATCAAGAGGCGTGACTGGTTCAGACTTGACCATGTCCCCAAGTGATCTGGTGGCTTTCGCCTATCAAAAGGTGTTGCATTGGTTCGGACACGACCAAGCCCCCAAGTGATATCTAAAAGCTTCTGAAGAGCAAGCTCAAGGGGTAAACCGGAGGCCGTTTTAAGACAACAACTCCATGTACCCAAGCCGGATTTTTACAGAACGGATACCCGCTTTAGCCGAGGCTCCGGTTTATTGCTTTTATTCATAATATATACATTGTCATAATATGTACATAAGGAGAGCCGATGGCTCGGTATAATAAGGCGAAGATGAGCTATGTTCCATGGCTGTTGGTCTCCTCTTCGGCGTCGTGAGTCTTTATGCTCTCGAACATCAATCGAGATAGTATGACCCATTGTCGATTCTTGCTGACCACAAAGGCCCTTCCCAAGGTGGGGATAGCTTGTGCATATCTGCGGTCTTGAATGAGCGAAGCACCAAGTCTCCTTCTTGAAAGGTTCTAGTTACGACCCGGCAATTTGTGATACCGGCGAAGATCCTGTTTGGTAAATCGCCGAGCGAGCAGCCGCCATATCTCGTTCTTCATCCGGTCGATCCAAAGCGTCCTGCCGTCTTTGTCTCGTTATCTGCCTCAACATAGGCTGCCACACGAGGTGAGTCATAGCGGATATCGCTGGGAGGACCGCCTCCGCTCCATAGACCATAAAGAGCGGTGTGTATCTAGTGGATCTGTTAGGGTAGTATTTATACTCCATAACACAGATGGTAGCTCTTCTACCCAACAACTGGCGTCCTCTGTAAAGGGACCATAAGCGGGGCTTGATACCTCTCGGGATCTCTGATTAGCTAGATTACCTTGACCATTGGACTGTGGGTGAGCTCTTGAAGAAAGCGTCAAGCGAATGTGCTCACGTTCACAAAATTCCTTCATGGCACCTTTGGACAAATTGGTACCATTATCCGTGATGATCTTGTGTGGAAAACCAAACCGGAAGATCACCCTTTTGATGAACCGAACCGCCGTGGCGCATCACACTTGCTAACGAGGCTCGCCTCGACCCACTTTGTAAATTTGTCAACTGCCACCAACAAGTGTGTCTTCTTGTCCTTGGACCTTTTGAAAGGTCCAACCATATCCAACCCCAAATGCATAAGCGGCCAAGTAATTGGAATCATCCTCAATTCTTGGGCGGTATATGAACACGTCTAGAAAATTTCGGCAACCATCACATCGCTGACCGGATCTTCCGCATCGGCATGGGCGGTCAACCAATAAAAACCGTGGCGGAGCGCCTTAGCCACCAAGGATTTTGAACCGGCATGGTGACCACGGTCTCGCCGTGGATCTCATGCAATATTTCACAGCCTTCCTCGGGGACACACAGCGTTGAAAGCATACGACACGCTGCAATGATGCAACTCACCATTAACAATGGTCATAGACTTAGACCGCCGAACTATCTGTCAGACCCAGCGTCTCATCTTACGGTAACTTCGCCCGGCTCATGTCGCCAAATAAGGGGCGTCAATCCGGAATGACATGCAGGGCTGCCACCAACTGAGCCTCCGGATCAGGAATAGCCAAATCTGCTTCATCGGGGAGCTTGAGTGACG
Source organism: Aegilops longissima (assembly GCA_021605205.1). Lineage (NCBI taxonomy): Eukaryota > Viridiplantae > Streptophyta > Magnoliopsida > Poales > Poaceae > Aegilops > Aegilops longissima. The sequence goes on along the minus strand of CM038677.1, from coordinate 604,577,900 downwards.
GGTTGTGCAGTACATCAAGGAAGACATTGGGTGGGACCGGTTTGCGTTGAGAGCCCAACCGGCTTAAAGCGTCCGCCGCTTCATTCTTCATCGATCCACATCGTCCACGATAGCCTTTGAAATGACTGCAACAACATCCACCTCCGACGATATGCAGCCATGAGTGGGTCTTTGGAATCCCAAGTGCCAGACACCTGTTGGGCCACCAAGTCCGAGTCACCGAAGCACTTAACCCGGCTTAGATTCATCTCCTTAGCCATCCGAAGACCATGGAGCAAGGCTTCATACTCCGCTGCATTGTTAGTACAAGGGAACATTAAACGGAGGACGTAACAAAAGTTGTCACCTCGTGGGGAAGTTAACACGACTCCAGCCCCCGAGGCTTCCAACTGCCTGGACCCGTCAAAGTGGATGGTCCAATAGGTATGATCCGGCTTTTCTTCAGGTGCTTGTAACTCTATCCAATCATTAATGAAATCCACAAGTGCCTGGGATTTTACTGCCGTCCGAGGCACATACTTTAAACCGTGCGGCCCAAGCTCTATACCCCACTTAGCAATCCGGCCGATCGCCTCCGGTTACGTATGATATCACCCAAGGGAGCTGAGGCGACCCTTTGTGATGGGATGCCCCTGAAAATCTTGCTTGACTTCAAACGCCATAAAACTCCATACACCAGCTTACGCCAATGCGGGTATCTCTGCTTGGACTCAATAAGCACCTCGCTGATATAATAAACCGGTCGTTGAACGGATGCTCCTTCCTGCCTCCTTCCGTTCTACCTCAATGGCCACGCTTCTCGCCACGGCATTAGCGACAACATATAGCGAAGCGGCTCTTTGTCAATGGGAGCCGCGAGTACGAGCGAGGTTGGCCAATTGCCGCTTCAAGTCCTCAACGCTTCATCGACTACGGACTCTAGACAAACTGATCTGATCATCTTCTTGACATCGGTACAAAGGAATGGCCTTCTCTCGAGGCGGTGATAAACCGGCTCGGTAGCGGCAATCCGGCCCGCCAATTGCTGGACATCATTGATACACTTTGGCTTAGCGAGGAGGTGATAGCTGTAATCTTCTCGGATTAGCTTCAATCCCTGTTGGACACAAAAACCCAATAAATTGACTGCCGGAACACTGAAAACACATTTGGTCGGGTTAAGCATCATCTTGTACACCCGCAAGTTGTCAAAGGTTTCTCTCAAATCCTCAATCAGTGTTTCCTTCTTCCTTGACTTAACCACAATATCATGCACATAAGCATGCACGTTCTGCCGATCTGTTCATGCAAGCAATTACATGCATAGCGCCGATAAGTTGCTTGGGCGCTCTTGAGCCCAAAGGCATAGACACATAGCGAAGGCTCCAAAGGGAGTGATAAGCGCTGTCTTCTCCTGGTCCTTAACGCCATTTTGATCGATGATATCCAGAATATGCATCCAAAAAGCTCAAGCGCTCACAACCCGCCGTAGCATCAATAATCTGGTCAATGCGAGGAGAGCAAAAGGATCTGCTGGACAAGCCTTGTTAAGATCTGTGTAATCCACACATCGCCATGTGCCGTTTTTCTTAAGGACCAACACGGATTAGCAAGCCACTCGGATGGAAAACTTCAGCGATAAAACCTGCTGCTAAGAGCACGGCAACCTCCTCTCCAATGGCCTTACGCCTTTCCTCGTTAAACCGCGAAGAAAGCGCTTTACCGGCTTGTATTTGGGATCAACATTAAGAGTGTGCTCAGCGAGTTCCCTCGGTACACCGGCATGTCGGAAGGCTTCCATGCAAAATGTCCCGATTCTCACGGATGAACTTCGATGGTAGCGCCTTCCTATTTAGGATCAAAGTTGGCGATGACGAACTGCTTGGGCGAATCACCGGTACAAAGTCAACAAGTTTAGTCTCAGCCGCCGATTTAAACTTCAAGGCGGATCGTGCTCTGTAGTTGGCTTCTTCAGCGGGGTCATATCCGCCGGATCAACATTATCTTTATAGTACTTTAGCTCTTGGTGGCACAAATCGACTCTGCGTAAGCCGCATCACCTTCCTCACACTCTAAAGCGATCTTGCGGCTCCATGAACCGTTATCGTCCCTTTGTGACCCGGCATTTTAGCTGCAAATAGACATAACAAGGTCGTGCCATGAACTTGGCATAAGCCGGCCGCCCAAGCAGGCGTGGTAAGGACTTTGAATTTTCACCACTTCAAGCGTCAATGTTTCCGATCCGAGTCATGTTCATCCCCAAAGGCCACCTCGAGCTATTTTACCAACGGATATCTTGACTTGCGGGCACCACACCATGAAACACTGTATTGGGCGGCTTGAGATGTTTATCTGTTAACCCCATCTGACGGAAGGTCTCATAATAAAGGATGTTGATGCTGCTCCCTCCGTCCATAAGCACCTTGGTAAACTTGTATCCTCCCACGAGGCGCCACCACTAGGGCTAGCTGACCGGATTGTCAACCCGGGAGGATGATCCTCTCTACTCCACACAATAGGCTGCTCGACCAGCGTAGGTAATGAGGCACGGCGGTTCAACAATGTTGACTGCCCGCTCAAGAAGTTTCGGTCTCGCTTGTCCAAGCTAGTGGTGAAGGCGTGATCATCCACCATTCAAGCGCTTCGGATTGCTCGATAACCCATTGCTTGCTTTGCTGCTGATTGTAACCACCTTGGTTGTTACGATTATTACGCCGCCCGGATTACCATTAAACCTGGACGAATTTCCTCCACCGTAACCGGGCGGACCACGAACCGCCGCGGGGCCTTGATCATACCGGAAAGCATTAGAACTTTTGAACTCCTGCATAATGTAACAATCCTTCCAGAGGTGGTTTCTTGGCGCCTCCTTCGTCCCATGCTTGGACGGGGTTGATTCAGCAGATAATTCAACGGTCGGATTGTGATTAAGCGCACCACCTCGGTTCGGCTGTTTACCCTTGCGTCGTTGGCCCTTGTCCTGCGCGTTGGTGTTAGCTCTGAAGCCCATGTTACCATTCGCCTTCGCTTGTTTCCTCCATTACCCGCCGAGTGATCTTCTTTGGCCTCTGGAGTTCTGTTACATTTTCCCTTCCCTGTTTCATCCTCCTCCTCGGACTCGGGATCCTTGGTACTATCAGAATCAGCATACTTCACTAAAACGCCCATGAGAGTGCCCATGTCATTGCAAAAACGCTTCATGCGACCCAGCTTCAATTTTAAAGGTTTGAACCGGCAGTTGCCCTCTAGGGTTAAGATTGCAGAATCAGCGTTGATCCGGTCCGAAGAATGCAGAACTTCTGAAACGCGGCGTACCCAATGGGTTGTGGATTCCCCCTCCGCCTGGACACAAGCCGCCAAGTCCACCACAGACATGGGCTGTTTACAGGTATCTTTGAAATTTGAATGAAGCGGGTCCGAATCTGGGTCCATGAACTGATGGAATTGGGCAGCAAGTTTTTCAACCAAGTACGGGCCGTGCCTTCAAGCTTCATGGTGAAATACTTCGCACACGCAGCTTCATCCACATCCAGCATCTCCATGGCCATCTCGTAGCTTTCTATCCACGCTACGGAGCGGATCGGCGGTATAATTGGGCGCCTTACGTGGCCCTTGAAATCTTTGGGCAACCGTACATTGCGTAAAGCGGGGGCGAGCAAGGCACCCCCAAAGAGCTAGATGTAACTCCGGGCTCGAAAATAGTCGGTCGAACGGGTAAGGTGATAATCTGACATTTGTCTTTGCTAACTCGGCCTCCCCTCGTGCCTGGCCGGTCCACCACCTCTGGCGTTTTCAAAACCACCCCGGCTTGTTGCGCGGGGTGCACCACCGCATGCGCATTACTCGTCTGGCGGTTCATCTGCGTGCTCGCTATAGCTCCGGCTCGGGCGGGGTGGAGTGGATCCGATCACGGCTGTATGAGTACGCTTCTGTTGGACGAGCCGTCCTAAGGAGCTCTTTGACCCGGCGTGTTTCTACCGCTTTGTGGTGAATCGCCGATTGGAATTGCCTCAACAGCGCCGCAGCCGCAACAAGGTTATCCATCGGGTTGGAGTAGTGACTTGGAGGTGTTTGCACAGCCCGAGGCGCGCCGGCATGATGGCGAGTAGATCTATCACGGGGCTGAATCGGTAGCGCCCGTCCAGTGCTTCCGCCCGGTTCTGCTGGCGGCGGATTCTGGTCCCTGCTCCTGGGGTGTTAAAGAGGTCTCTTCCCTCGAAAACCGAGGGCAAACGGGATCTGTACTTTCTTTTCATGACTTCATGCGACGCATTCTGATCCAGCATGAGCCTATAAGCCTGCGCGTCCAAAGCGGCCCGTTCTGCCACCATCCTAACGTCTGCAGCTGCCAGATTCGCTTTAGCCTGAGTGATTTGTTCCTTCACCTTTGCAATCTCTGCATTATGCAGGTCTTGATCCGCCGGGTTAACCTCTGCCATGAGCACAGCCAATGCATCAAACAGTTCTGATAAAACTTGAGCCGGCGGGCGAACAGGGCCTCCTGCCCCGGCTACCATCGCCGCTGTCGAACCGGCGACCATTGTCGCGGCGGTTGAAGAGTGAAGCGTCGCTTGTGTACCGGCCATGAATATTCCAACCCGGTTGGGCAGATGAAAGGGGTCCGGAATAATGTCACCGTCGGAACAGCCCCAATCGGCCATCTTGCGGTGATACAGAGACTCGGTTTCTCCGTCGGCGACTCGTCATCCGAGTAGGCGGCGGTTTCCACCAGATGCTGATCCGTCCTCGTAGTTTCCTCCGTGGATGACTCCCACGAAAGCACGCTTGACATCCGGTTTATCGGGGCAGGTTTAGCCCGGTGAGCCGTCTCGATGAGGTCGGTGCGGACGTCCGCTCGAGCCACGGCTCACCGATCTTGCCGATGAACACGTGTATGCTACCAAAGGGATCCGGTACCGTACTCAATTGAGCCGGCCTCGGGGCCCAGCCTGCATCGTCGATGTAGAGCTTGCCATAGCGACTCTTGGTCATCCGCCCACTGACATAGCCCGAGTCGCCGAACTTGCCCTCTAAGATCATCAAACCATCGTGCGATAGCCCCATGGTGGGCGCCAACCGTCGTGGAATTGTCACGGCAGATGTCCTCATGAAAGGACTTAGTCGCGGGGCCATCGAGCGGGTTAACTTAGAGGGTTAAAGCGGACACAAAGACACAAGGGTTATACTAGTTGGCCCCTTCGATGAAGGTAAAAGCCTACGTCTAGTTTGTGATGGGATTGATGTGATCTCGGCGACTAGGGAGCAATAGCTTCGCCTAAGCCTCGAGTTGTGGTTGTCTGTCTCTAAACCGCCGCCGGGTCGTCCCCTTATATACACGGGTTGACGTCCGACCGGTCTCTGAGTCCGAGGCGGCTTATACAAGTGTCCGCTCGGTCTCTCCTTTCTCTTATCTTACAACACAAGTTACATGGTTATGGCGGTTTTACCATTATGGGCCCTAATTAGCCCTGGGCTCGGGCCTCTAAGCTCTCTGACTAATCGCCGACTTCACGAGTCTTCATGGGCTCCAATTATGGCTGAGGGTAAACCGGCCCCTCCAGGGCGGTTTATATTCAGTAGTTACATCCCCCACAAAAGGCATGGCTGGTTCAGACCTGCATGAGTGTATGGAATACTTAGAGATTGTGAAGAAGACTTTCAGGACTGAGGAAGAAGCCTACATGTTCTACGTAGGCTATGCGAGAAAAAAAGGGTTTGGTGTTAGAAAGGATGATCTGAAGTACAGGGGTCCGGGTCCGAAACAAAATGCAACAGAAGGACATACAAGTGCTGCAAACAAGGATGGCGGGCCCTTAAGCACTTTAACAGAGCTGAAAGGAAAAGAACACCGAGGGGTCTTTCTCGGTGTGGGTGTCCCGCTCTTTTTCAGGTTGAGCTACAAGATAGCAGTGGCCTATGGTTCGTCAAGAATTTTGTGGACAAGCATAACCATCTGTTTCTCACTGCTGACCTGATTCCCTACTTATCGGCTCATCGTAGAATGTCTGATGCACAAAAGGCCGATGTCATCGAGTATGCTGTCGGTGGACTTCGAACACATCAGATTATGAATGTAATGGAGAAGAATGCCGAAGGTCCCGACAAGCTTGGATTTATAGATCGAGACCTATACAACCATGTTTCAATCTAGAAGAAGCGCAAGATAGAAGGCAGTGACGCTAGATATTTGCCCACCTATATGATTGCACAGAAAAAAGTAGACCCGGAATTCTTTTTCAAATACACAAAAGACAGCGAAGGCCATTTGAGGAACATATTCTAGGCTGACTCACAATCCTACATTGACTATGTTGCCTTTGGTGGTGTCGTGGTGTTCGACAGTACATATCGGTCTAACAAGTACAGGCTTCCGTTTTTTCCATTTCTTGGTCTAAACCATCACCGCAACATAGTTTTGTTTGGGGTCGGTCTAGTGTCAGACGAGACAGTTGCATCATACCAGTGGCTTCTTCATGTATTTTTGAAGGCAATGTCCCAGACGACACCAATTTCAGCAATCACCGATGGGGACTATGCAATGGATAAAGCAATAGCTACTGTCTGGACCGGAACAGATCATCGTTTGTGCACATGGCATATCGAGGAGAATATGGTGATAGAAATAGCTTGAAGAATTTATGAAATTCATTTACCGTCGTTGGGATGTTGATGAGTTTGAGAAAAGATGGGAGGCTTATAAGGTTCGATTCAAAATAAAACCAACAGGCAAGAGGTCGTCATGGGTTAACAGGATGTACGAGCTGCGACACAAATGGGCTACTGCGTACACAAGGGGTAGATATTTCCTAGGCATGATGAGTAATCAGAGGAGTGAGTCTCTCAACTCAAGGCTTCATGTGCACCTGAACAGGAAGATGCAGCTTGTTGATTTGTTGCAGCATGTTGAGCACTGTGTATCCATGATGCGTAAGAATGAAGCAGCATTAGACGCAGTAACGACACATATGATGCCCTTCACTAAGCTGAATGCACACCCTCTGGAGTTTGCTGCCTCTTATATTTATACAACTGTGATGTTTCCACGGGTAAAGCGTCAGATTGTCGAAGGAACAAATTGGCAGGTCACAGACTGGGTAGCGTGTGATGGTTTGGTCGTGTTTGGAGTTTTGCGCAAAGCCCCATATGATAAAGTCCGATATGGCAGGGATGCTAGAGAATTGCAAGGTAAGGAAGGTAAGTATCTTTGAGGACTTGCATGCAAAAAATTGGATCTTGAGGATCCCAATGACTTGGAAGGTAAGGATCTTTGAGGACTTGCATGCAAAAAACTTGGATCTTGAGGATCCCAATGACTTGGAAGGTAAGGATCTTTGAGGACTTGGATGCAAAAACTTGGATCTTTGAGGATCCCAATGACTTGGAAGTCAAGGATGGTGTGGACTTGCATGCCAAAAACCTGGATGCTAAGGATCCCAATCACTTGGAAGGTAAGGACAGTGAGGAGTTGGATGCAAAAAAGTTGGATGCACAAGGCGTGGATGCTAAGCCTGTGGATTTTATATATCACGTGACTTGTCTATTTACAGGAGCAATACTAGATGATGCAGCTTGTAAATGTAAAAAGTTGGAAAGTCAGGATTACCCATGCACACATATATTCTGCGTTCTGGATCATCTTGGTGTACGCACATTTCCAAAAAAAAATTGTCAAGAAAAGATGGACAATGCATGCCAAGCCAGCGTTCCCTTCTTCGAGGACTGCAAATACTCATGTATGGTCTGATCACATGAATAAGTATCATCAACTACGCAACATGGCTAGTGACGCTTTATTCACAGCCGCAGCTAGCGATTCACAGTCAGAACAGGTGATGGAGCTCCTCCGGAGTATATTGGTTGATGGAGGAAAAACTGATTTGGATGAAGGCCATAAATCGTTTGTTCCTTTGCCGGCATACTTCTCTGCTGCTCGCGAATGCTGCACTGATGATGTGGAAAATCCAATCAAAATAGTTCCAAAAGGGAGACTAACTATCGAAGAATCGGACAAGAGGATTAAATCCAGGCGCGAGCGGATGAGAGGGAAAAAAAGCAATGAAGTTAGTGCACATGTTTATCTCATTGTTCATTTCCATACATGCTTACAATGTTAATATGTTCTCTCTTTTTCTTCAATTTACTTAGGAACAAATCGGGGAAATCAAAGGTCACAAGGAGGAAGAACCGAAAAGAGAAAGACTCAGAGACAGAAGAAGACACAGATTCAGATATAGAAGAAGAGGAAGATTCAAAAAAAGCAACGAAGTTAGTGCACATGTTAATCTCATTGTTCATTTCCATACATGCTTACAGTGTTAATATGTTCTCCCGGAGAGTGTTCACATGTTTTTCTTCAAATTATGTAGGAAAAAATCAGGGAAATCAAATAGCACAAGGAGGAAGAAACAAAAAGAAGAGACAGAGGCAGATACAGAAGAAGAGACAGAGGCAGATATAGAAGAAGAGGAAGAGTCAGGTACAGAAGAATAGGAAGATTCAGATGTAGAAGAAGAGGGAGATTCAGATGCAGAAGAAGAGGGAGATTCAGATGAGAAAGAAGAGGAAGATTCAGATGCAGAAGATGGTGGGCTGAGGAGGGCTAGAAAGATACCATTGGAGGTTGCAGAAGAAGATTACGCAAAACCAAACAAGTGGGCATTAGCACAATTGTGCGTACTTAAACATGTTTTCAAATGCTGGCTAGAGATTCATCTATTTCATTTTTTGCAGGAAACGCAAGGGCGCTCGAAATGTCAATGCTGGGAGGACGAAAAAGAACGTTGACAAGGGTGCGTGAGGAAAACCAGTGAAGTTAGTGTCTGTACTTACATGTCCGCTCTAGAAGTCGGGTATTTGCTAGTACCGTGTCGACGTTTCTTAACTTTTCCAGGAAAGACTCTACTAAGGGCGGTAATGAACAGGCCAAAGGGGTGATGAAGACAAAAAGGCCTGCTAGGAATGTACCACAGGCTGAGCGAATAAGAGCTCTCAAGTTAGCTTCTGTAGCTATGAAGAGAAAATCAGTGAAGTTAGTGTTTTTTCTCTTATAGTGTACTGTACATGCTCAAATCTTCTTTGCTATCCTATTATCAAACGTTGTTTCATGCAGGAAAGCTAAAGTGAAGTCGAGACAGGATGTTTAGATGCACAGGGTGAAGCAGAGAAAACAAAAGGATTTCTGGGGTCGAAAAATTGAGAACAAACTAAAGTAGACAGTTTTCCATGCCGTGATCCACCTTGTTTCTCATGTATTAGACCTATTTGACGGACTGCCACTATTTTTCTGAATTCCTATTTTGATTGGTACACCCTCATTTTATTATGGACGGGTCGACATGGTAGGCTAGTTATGATTTATCAACATCGATGAAACAATGCATTTTTAGTGAAGTTGGTTTTCTGTATTTTTTTTCATTTTTTTACATAATATATTGCTGAAATTTGTTCAAAGTGTAGTCAAATTTCATACTTGAAATATAAAATAGAAACCAAAAAATTTATATATATAGGAAAATAGAGCGTTAATAGAAACCTCGTTTTCAAATAACATTGAAAATCGTTTATTTTCAAATAGAAAATAAGCATCTTGATACTTAAAAATAGCATGCTCATTTGAAAAAGCATGTTCAATTGAAAATAAAATAGAATGAATATGCTGATTTATAAATAGCATGCTGATTTTAAAAATAGCATGCTACTTTTAAAATTATAATGCTCTTTCCAATATGCTACTTTGAAAATAACATGCTGATTTCAAAAATATCATTCTAATTTTAAAAATAGCATGGTACTTTTAAAAATATAATGCTCTTTTCAATATGCTACTTTTAAAATAGCATGCTGTTTTCAAAAATATCATGCTAATTTTAAAAATAGCATGCTTATTTAAAAATAGCATGCTTATTTTAAAATATAATGCTCTTTTCAATATGCTACTTTTAAAATAGCATGCTGATTTAAAAAAATCATGTTCTATTGAATATGTTGTTTTTAAAAATAGTATGCTGATTTCAAAATAACAGCCTCATTCTAAAAATATAACGCTATTTTTAAAAATATAACACTGTTTTTAAAAATATAACGCTGTTTTAATCTGATTTCAAAAATTACATGCTTTTTTAAATATGTTGTTTTGAAAGCAGCATGCTGATTTTGAAAACAACTTTTTATTATTATTACGGTTTTTAAAAGATAGCAGTATATACTGTTTTTCAAATTTAAAAAAACATCATTTTGAAAATAGCATGCCATCTCGAAAGTAACAGAAACATCATTTTTTGCATTGCATTTCGACCCGCAAGTTTTTGTTTTGCATTGCATTTTTTTGTGCAACACACATACAAACCGCATTTTCAAAATAACTCGTACTAGCCAACACAAAAACCTCGTTCAAAAATGAAAGTAGTGTCTAATCCATTTGAAACCCGGTTAGATTTGATTCTAAAAATACTAGCATCACTGTGGCAAAAAAAAGGAAATATAATTGCAGTCCATAAATGTAATTATATCAAGGAGGGTACCAGGGTGCGTTATATATATAGACTTGCATAGCAACGCCACATAGGGTTCATACTACCACCAAGTTACTGCCAAGTTCCACTTACTGGACGATCTTCATATCCAGTCAGACCCAAAAGTTATACCACCAAAGTACCAGTTACTACCAAGTACCAATTACTACTAAGTTGCACTTGCTGGACCCAAAAGCTGATACTACCAACTTGCAGTTACTGGCTAGTACATACAGATTATAAAACTAGCGTCAAACTACTGCCATGGGTCAACGAATCCTCATGCCACTAACCATGTTCACCCTAAGCCCACCTCCACTCCTTTCCATGAACCTGAAGATAGCCATTTGATCTTCTTTCATTCAGGCGCCCTCAACGACTTCTCTCCAGTTCTTCGTCATGATCGCACGCCCGTCCTTCTTGCCCATCTTGAACAAGACCTTTTTATTACCTTCAAAATGTTCGTTGGTGACACACACAACCATGGGCTTTCATGAGATAATCTTTGAGGTAGGCCTGATTGTAATCCTTTGAGAAGCACTGATTGCACCGGGAAATAAATAATGTTACATAAAAAATGAAGTATGATTTGCACACAAAAAAGTAAGTATGATTTGCACAACCACGCTCGTCCTCCTCTCTGTCTCTACATGATGGCATTTTCACTAGTCAAGTATGATTTGCAAAAAGAAAAGTCCAAGTGCTTACCATCTTGCTCTTCCCTCTGATGACCGCCGAGCGAGTGACGGTGCTGACATAGTATGGTATGGGAGGTTGGCATTGCTTTACTATGGATTTGAGACAGTCCCAACGATCCTCATTTAGCGATACATGGTTGCCGTAGAAGATGCGATCCTCAAAAGTTCCTTTTCTCACAAGGTGTTGGGGATATAACTATTTGTGTAAGCCACCCAGGAGGGGCCGGGTTACACAAAGAAGACTCGCCAGATCGGAGCCTGTAATCAAGCATGAAGATGGCGGTTCAATAAAGGGCTTAAGGCCCACAGGCGACTTAAGGCCCGTTGTAGTAAACCGCCACAATGGCATGACTTGTATCATACGGTAGATTTAACTAGTCACCGAGCGGACCTTTGTTTATAAGCGGCGGGACTCTGTAAGCATGCAGGCGTCAACCCGTGTATATAAGGGGCGACTTCTTTGGCGGCTTAGAAAGAAACAACTCATCGAGGCCGGGCATAGCGTATCTCGCTCCACGGTCATCGAAACATAAAGCAATACCAACCCAACTAGGCGTAGGCTTTCCTTCACCGCAAGGGGCCGAACTAGTATAAAACCTCTCGTGTCCTTTGTCCCGATTAACCCTTTAAGCTTCCTAGTTGCGATGGCTCCACGACTAAGTCCTTGCAAGAGGACATCGTCGTGACAATTCCACGACAATTGGCGCCCACCGTGGGGCGGCGCATAGTGGTTGAGTTCTTGAAGGGCAGCCGACGGGCTCAAGGGATCTGCAGATGCGGATGACCAAGAGTCGTCGCGGCAAGATCTACATCGACAACGAAGGCTGGGGCCCGGCGCCGACTCAATTGAGTCTGGTACGGGTCCCTTTGGCGAAATCCACGTCTTCATCGGCCGGATCAGTGAGCTGGGCCCTAAGCCGGACAACTGCACCGACCTCGTCGAGACGACTCAGCATGCGAGACCCGCCCGAGCTACAACAGGAACCCCCCTTTAGCAATACAATGATGCGTTGTCGTTTGTCCATATAAGCGTTGCTAAGGTCTACACCAACGGATTAATATGTGTTGTCGTAGGTGGCGTTGGAAGGGTCTACAACAACATATATAGATCCGTTGGTAACCTGAAGAATAATGTGTTGCAAGGGAACAACAGACTCATGCAACGGTTATATGCGTTGTTGTTTGCACAATAGAGTAACCTCCATGTATAATCATTTATCATTTATAACCGCAGGTAGTTTGAATAGCAGTACAAAGCACAACTTCAGTAAAAGTTGAGAGAGTAGAAATGAAACTAATATACTGATTCAATTGCACAATCTGTTACATTGCAATGCAAGTATCATCAGCTAGGAGTACATCACTTTCTTCAAAAATACATTTTATATACTATTAAATTTCTAAACATTCATAAAGTTGACTTTGACTGTCCTCCAAGTAATAAGCATCAACATATAGGGGTTGTTTTCTTGCGCCCATGCCAGCCCTACCAAAGCTAGGCTCGCCAAATATTTGCCAGACAAATTCACCACCGCCACCTCGCCAAGAGCTCATATAGTGGTTGTTTTTCTTGCGCCCATCCTAGCCCTATCAAAGCTAGGCTCGCCAAATATTTGCCAGACAAATTCGCCGTCGCCGTCGCCGTCTCGCCAAGAGTTGGAGCAGAAAACTCAACGCTGGACCAAAATGTTGCCGTACATACAAACACTGGTCAATGCACTTCACCATAATTTGGCACGACAACTCTCGGCTCTTGAGCCAAATAGACCCATATTCTCCAAGGATCCAAGTAACCATGTACAGTATTATTGAACTTCTCAACCTACATTTAAGAGAGTTCTGTTCTGGAGAAGGTGGGACGATAGATGTTTACAGAAATAAAAATAAATTAATATGCCACTATTTTATTCTTCAAAAGAAACCTAGTATAAAAGCTGATTACATATTTAAGAAATGCATCAGTGACCAATGTAATGGCTGAACAATCTATATAATATCATAACTAAGTAATGGCTAAACATTTTTTTGTCAGTGCGTACCCAGTTTTAAGAAACTCTAACCGTGCACCTTTGCTGCCAATATGGCATATCATATAATCAAGAAATTTGATCTTTGTCACTACGTAGCCCTCTAATCGTGTATCATTTGTCCTGTCATTGAATAACTGGTCATCAATACCTATATGAATGTACAAAATATGGGACTAGACAAAATTTATGACTGTACAAATAGATATATATTGGCACACTTAACTAGCAAAGACCCGCTGGGACAGTTAGTGTAAAAATTAAGGATATGGAATAAATAAGAATGCTACGTCATGAGCAGAAGAAGATGAAACCGAAACCTTAGTGGTCTTCTGAACCAGGGGAGGGTGTATCAAGAAATGAATGGGTTGTCCCACTTTCACCGACATTGTAGTAAGCTGTACATATCCATCTGCCCCTGAAAATGCATGCCGCCAAATCAAGTAAATCTCTTACACAATCAGGCAAGACAAGCTAAATATTTTACCACAATCCTATCTATTTGCGCATCTAGTTTGAAACCTGAGTTGTAGGAGTATTTAGAGACTAATGACTGTTAGCTGACATTTTGCAGGCACTGAAAATGCAAGGGAAAAATCACATGATATACAAGTGGAAAATATATTTAGATACAGTCAACACAAATCTTATTGGTGACCTGGTAAGTTTGCTTACTAACCTCCCTGTCATGGAGTAGTGCAACTCCAACACGTAAGTGATTTGCAGAGCTTGGAGATATCATGGTATGACAACCTGAAGCAAATGTCGAGACAGCTTGGAGCTCCTCCATATCCTCCAGAACATAGATGATGATGTCAATAGAGTTCGTTATATGTTCAAGGCATGTTTTATCTTGAAAATAGAAGTGTAAAACCATTAGCAGCTGCTGCATTACGGGCCTAAAAGATAATTTGTTTCAAATTCAACCTACAGTCCAGATTAACCATCAACAGAAGGTAGCTGGGGAGGCGCAACACCGTCATGCCTGGGCGGGAGCATCAAGCGCACACACGTGAGTTAGTGGACCTACAGACCATAGGCGAGGGAATCGCACCGGCCACCGTTGCGACTATGGTTAAGAATGAATCACTTGTATATATTACATGAAAGTATGGTTACAAGCCTTGGTGTGCAGCACGATTCATCAATGTGTGGTCCGAATCAACCAATAGGGTACCAGTACATTATCGTTGTTGCTGGTTTGCACTGAAGGTGAACATGTATTACAGCCAAAACCTGGGATACCAGTAGTTTGAAGTTGCAAATAATTTTTTCCACAACTTGGTCTTAAATACTCTTTAATAAACAGTTAAAGGTACATGCCAGTAGTAGTCTATCATATTGATTACAACAAAAATATAAGGATTCAGAGGAATCGAGCATGTCCCAGAAGAAGTCAAGATGTGTGTTGTTACCGATGGTGTGATGTTGCTGGCTCCACCTCCTCCTCCCTCTCTCCATCACTGTCGGCTATGGGATCCATTTCTCCCAGGATCAAGTGGTGCGCTCGTGAGTTGGGGGACCTTGTGGCGACCGGTGGAAGTCCATGCGGCGGGGTTACGGTAGCATCTGTGGCATTGAGGTGGATCCTCCGGGGCGCCGGCAGTGGTGCCTACTTGCATCGGAGAGGTGGAGACGGTGGCCGGTAGTACAGAGAGCTTCTGCTCTCGTGTGGGCTTGGATCCAGATCTGACTGCTGCAGTTCCGCGGCGGCGGCTGCTCGGCGCAGGCCTGCTGCAAGGCTGCAGCCATCGTGGAGGCTGGGGGGTTCGCGGCGGGGTCGGCTGGTGGTGGCGCTAGCAGGTGGTCGTCGAAAGAATTTGGAGGTGGGGGCGGGCCGGCGGCAGAGTCGCGGTGATGGAAGTTGGGGTGAGAGGTAAATGGTGGATAGAAAGTTTCGCTCCCTTCTTTTTACTTGGCGCGTGATTTTTTTGTTGAGTTCTTCGTGCGTCATACTTTGACGACCGAGGTATAGGTGGAGGTGGGTACCGGGAGGTTACTAGTGCGGGAAGTGTGGGAGGTTCAACAAACAACACATGTTATCATTTCGTCTGCCGGTTCAACAGATTCTTTATATCAAGTCCAAGAGGGCATGCTTGGGGGATGTTCTGACGGCTCTAGCACTCCGGACTTCAATGAGCCGCCAAGCTGGGCAGGGGTCTTCATGGCTGGTACTCAACCTGGTCAAAACTCAACGGCTGCAACAGCAATAGCGTCCGGGTTAGGAGCAGCCGGGGCAGGAGGCCTTGTGCGCCCGCCGGCTCAGGTGCTGATGGATCTTATGGATAAGCTAACGGTCCTGTTAACCGCCACGGTTATTCCTGCAAATCAAGATGAGCATAATGCGGAGGTGGCGAGGGTGCATGAGGAGATAGCCCGGGCCAAGGAGGCCTTGGCAGCTGAGGACACCAGGTTAGCTACAGAGCGGGCGGCTTTGGACGCGCGGGCGCAGCAACTCCAGTCAGAAGCTTTGTCAAGCAATGCCCAGCGTCGTAACCAGACGGGTGGCTATAACCCGGTGCAAGACCGAATATGTCAGGAGGACGAGCCGGCGGCTCAGCAGGCGGCATATCAAGATCTCCCAGAGTATCCGATGACTTCTGTTGGAGCGGGAGTGACTACCAGAACCGGCGGTGTTCCTTGTTTGGTGCCGGCTCTGCGGGATGTACGTCTACCCAAGGACTTCAAGGGACCTCGAAAGGCGCCGAATTACACGGCCGACTTACGGCCGGAGCATGGATCGAAAGTTCTGAGATGGCCATGGAGCTCTTGGAGGTCGTGACGCAACAATGGCTAAGTACTTCACCATGATGTTAGACGGAACAGCCGGTCTTGGTTAAAGGGTTTGCCACCCAATTCCATTAGCTCATGGGCGAGCTAAAGGCTCGGTTTATCCGAACTTCAAGGACACTTGCAAGCAATCTATGTCAATTGTGGACTTGACCAATTGTAAGCGAGGAGGAGGGTGAATCCACAACTCATTGGGTGCGCCGGTCAAGGAAATAATACATTCGTCCGATAAGATGGATGCTGGCTCTGCGATCCTCATGTTGGAGAAGAATTGTCGCTTTGAGTCGCCGAGGCAGAAAGTGGGGCGCCTTAAGCGTGATTACAACGATATGGGTGCGTTGATGGCGGCTTTAGTCAAGTATGCCGATTCGATAGTACCAAGGCTCCGCGTCGATGAGGAAAAGACAGGGAAGGGAAAGAAGAACGGCAATGGAAAGGGTCGTGACATAACCCGGTAAATCAAGGAGGCAACAAGCGTAAGGCGGAGGGTAACCCGGAGTTTGTGGCCAATGCCAATGCACAGGTAACAATCGAGACGTAAGGAAAACCCCCCTCGATTTGGCGGGTCAGTCCATCTCTTGAGCAGCTTCTCAATGAGCCTTGTCCGAGACACGGTACTCGGGAACGACCCGCCACCCACTTATGGAAAGATTGCGCGATTATGAAGGCTTTCAAGAATTCCAACATGTTTGATGCCAATAATGGATCGGGCGGCGGTTCAGGGGCCGGCGGCTTTCATGGCCGAGGCGGCGATTCAAGTTCGGCTTTTAGGAAGTCAAAGCGGCTACAATCAACAATGACTGGTCAAGGGGGACAACATCGACAGCGATCGAGTTACCAAAGCCACCCAAAGCAGGTGAATGGTGGGCGTACCATGTGTTTACCACTAATTTGTGCAAGCGTGACGGAAGGTTCATAAGAGGGCCGTGAATTCTATTGAGCGGTTCCCGTTATTTGAGGTGGTCGAGCAGCCCATTATATGGGCAGGAAGATCACCCCTCCGGTTGATAATCGGGTCAGTTGGCCTTGGTGGTAGCACCTCGGGTTGGTGGATATAAATTCACTAAGGTACTCATGGACGGAGGAAGCAGCATCAATATTCTCTATTATGAGACCTTTCGCCCATGAGGTTGGTGATAAGGACTTAAGGGCGCCCAACAACATCTTTCATGGAGTGGTGCACAGTAAGTCGGCGTACCAGTTAGCAAGATTGAGCTGAAGTGGCCTTTGGAGATGAATATGATTCGAGTGAGAAATTGGCGTTTGAGGTAGTCAAAATCAGGAGCCCGTATCATGCTCTGTTTGGACGGCCGGCTTATGCCAAGTTCATGGCATGACCGTGTTATGTTTATCTACAGCTCAAGATGCCGGGTCACAAGGGCACCATCACTGTGCATGGGAGTCGAAAGGTAGCCTTGGAATGTGAGGAAGGCGATGCGGCTTATCTTTGAGTCTGTTTGTGCGATGGAGGAGCTGAAGTTTTATCATAATAATGTTGACCGGCAGATATGACTTCTTTAAAGAAGCCGACTACTGAGCATGACCCGACATTGAAGTTTAAATCGGCGCTGAAACAAAGCTTGTTGACTTCACTCAGCGACTCTTCCAAGCGATTCAACATCGGTGCCAACTTGGATCCTAAATAGGAAAGCGCGCTCATCGAGTTCATCCATGAGAACTGGGACATATTTGCATGGAAACCTTCTGACATGCCGGGTGTTCCGAGGGAACTCGCTGAGCACACTCTTAATATTTCTTCGACGGTTCAATGAGGACGGAAAGCTATTGGGGAAGAGGTCGCTCGGCTCTTAGCGGCTGGTTTCATTATGGAAGTCTTTCACCCGGAGTGGTTGGTTAACCCGGTGCTGGTACTCAAAAAGAATGGCACTTGGCGGATGTGTGTGGATTACACGGACTTAAATAAGGCTTGTCCGACTGATCCCTTTGCCCTCCCCCGTATTGATCAAATCATCGATGCTACGGCGGGTTGCGAGCGTTTTAGTTTTTTGGATGCTTACTCTGGCTATCATCAGATCAAAATGGCAGTTAAGGACCAGGAGAAGACGACTTTCATTACTCCGTTTGGAGCCTTCTGCTATGTATCTATGCCATTTGGGCTCAAGAGTGCCCAGGCGACTTATCAGAGATGTGTACAAAATTGTCTCCATAGTCAAATTGGGCGCAATGTTCACGCTTATGTGGATGACATCATGGTGAAGTCCAGGGAGAAGGAAACGTTGATATCTGATTTGAAGGAGACCTTTGATAATCTCCGGGTTTATAAGATGATGCTTAACCCGGACAAGTGTGTGTTTGGTGTACTGCGGGCAAGCTTACGGGTTTCGGTCTCAAGCAGAGGCATTGAAGCTAACCGGAGAAGATCAAGGCGATCACCTCCTTGGCTAAAACGGCGTGCATCAGCGATGTTCAACGGTGGCGGGTCGTGTTGCCGCTCTAAGCGGTTCATAAGCGGTTAGGCGAGAAGGCCTGCCGCTATATCGATGATGAAGAAAAGCGGATGCTTTAAATGCAGGTGACGCTTCTTGGCGCTGCTTTTGAGGATTTAAAGAGACAGTTGTTTGAGCCGCTGGCCTTGCGGCTCCCATTGATAGAAACCATTGCTGTTATATGTGGCTGCTAACGCCCGAGCCGTTAGTGTGGCCATTGTGGTGGAGCGCAAGGAGGTGGCAAGGATCATCGGTTCAATGGCGGTTTACTACATCGATGAGGTGCTCATTGAGTCCAAGCAAAGGTATCCACATTGGCGTAAACTTGTTTATGGAGTGTTTATGGCAAGCGGAAGCTGAAGCAGTACTTCCAAGGTCATCCTATAAGCTGTGGTAAGTTCGCCCCTTGGGAGACATCATCGAGCAGGGAGGCCCGCAGGCGAGTAGTCGCCAAGTGGGCCATTGAGCTTGGGCCTCATGGTTTGAAGTACATGCCACATACATCTATTAAGTCTCAAGCCTTGGTGGACTTTATCAATGATTGGACGAATTACGAGCACACGAGAAGAAGCGGATAACACATATTGGACTATTCACTTTGATGGGTCCGGGCGGTTGGAAGGCTCGGGCCGGAGTCGTTTAACTTCCCCAGAGGTGGCGAATTTTGTTATGTGCTCCGGCTTATGTTTCCTGTTCTAACAATGCAGCTGAGTCGAGGCTTTACTCCATGGTCTCCGGATGGCTAAAGAGATGAATTTGAGCCGGGTAAGGTGCTTAGGCGACTCAGACCTCGTCGCTCAACAGGTGTCAGGCACGTGGGACTCCAAGGATCCCCTGATGGCGGCTTATCATCGTGAAGTTGATGCGGTGGCTGGACACTTCAAAGGTTATCAAGTGGAGCACATTGATCAGAGGAGGAATGAGGCGGCTGATGCTTTAAGCCGGCTGGGGTCTCAACGTAAGCCGGTGCCGCCTAATACCTTTCTTGATGTTTTGCATAACCCTTCTGTCAAAGTGCCTACAGAGGAAGAACTAGCGAGTGCTGGACCGGAGGCACGGTGGTGGCAGCTCTCCACGCTATCCCAGATTGGACAGTTCCATATTTGACCTATATGACCCGGGGAGAGTTTCCTGAGGACGAGACCTTGGCAAGACAAATCATCAGGCGGTCCAAATCTATGACAATTGTTCATGGCGAATTGCATCACCGCAGCGTTACTGGGGCGTTTCAACGTTGTGTGTCGCCTGCGGAGGGTCAGGAGATACTTCGTGAGTCCGTGAAGGAGATTGTGGTCATCATGCCGGCTCAAAATCTCTGGTGGCCGTGGCTTTCCGTCATGGTTTTTATTGGCTGACGGCTCATGCTGATGCGGAGGATCTGGTCAGCAGATGTGACGGATGCCAAAAATTCTCACGACGAGCTCATGTGCCGGCTCAAGAATTGAGGATGATTCCAGTTACTTGGCCGTTTGCAGTCTGGGGGCTTGACATGGTTGGACCTTTCAAAAGGTCTAAGGATAAGAAGACACACGTTTTGGTGGTAGTGGATAAATTCGCCAAGTGGGTTGAGGCAGAGCCGGTCAGTAAGTGTGATGCAGCCACGGCGGTTCAGTTCATGAAAAAGGTGATTTTTCGTTTTGGCTTTCCACACAGCATCATAAGCGATAATGGTACTAATCTCTCCAAGGGTGCCATGGAAGAGTTACATCAGCGAGAACATATCCGGCTTGATGTTTAATTTGTTGCTCATCCTCAATCTAATGGTCAAGCGAGAGAGCTAATCAAGAGATCTTGAAGGGTATCAAACCCAGCTCTTGGTCCCCTTACAGCGAACTCGGGTTGTTGGGTGGAGGAGCTACCCTCGTGCTATGGAGTATCAACACAACGCCTAATGAGATCTCGGGTTATACACCTTTCTTCATGGTGTACGGAGGCGGAAGCAGTTACGCCAAGTGACATCCGACACGACTCACCCCGAGTGGCGTCTTACATTGAGGCTGGTAATGAAAAGGCTCGTCAGGATGCACTTGACTTGTTGGATGAGGAGCGAGACTTGGCAATAGGCCGCTCAGCGATTTACCAGCAAGACCTGCACCGCTACCACAGCCGCCGGGTTAGAAGCAGAGCCTTTCAGGAAGGCGACTTAGTGCTCCGGCTCATCCAGGATCATTCTGCTATGCACAAGCTATCCCCTCCTTGGGAAGGATCCTTTGTGGTCAGCAAAAATCTAAACAACCGGTCATACTACCTTATCGATGTTCGGGAGCACAAAGACTCACGTAAGTCGGAGGAAGAGACCCGCCGGCCGTGGAACATAGCTCATCTTCGGCCTTACTATACTTGAGCCACCGGCTCATAGGATATATATATATGTTTTTTCTTTTTTAGCAATGTATATATTATATAAAGCAATAAAGCAGGACCTCTTTTTCTTTCCACCTTCAAAGGTTTATATATCTTTTTTACCAGGTGGTGGAAACAACCAACAGGGAGCGGATCATATCTGAATCCAGCTTTCCCTTTGGTCCAGCTTATGATCATATCTGAATCTAGCCATGGTCACTTGGGGGCTTCCTGTTCAAACATAGGTTGTACTCGAACCAAAGAGAACATAGCTGTTGATACCCAATCGATCGGCATACTGCCAAACCCACTTGGGGGCTTCTTGATCATATTTGAATCATAGCTTAACCCCTTTGGGTCTGACGTGGATCGTATTCGAATCAGCGTCATTAAACAACTCTCATGGTCACTTGGGGGCTTCCTGTTCAAACATAGGTCGTATTCGAACCAAAGAGAACATAGTTGTCGATACCCACTTGATCGGCATCACCAAAGCCACTGGGGGCTATATGATTGTATTCGAATCTTAGCTTAACCCCTTTGGAACGGTTCACTGATCGTATTCGAATCAGAGGCCTTTGAAATTAAGTTTACTATTCATTATACTCTGTAAGTATAAATGTTATTAAAGGCCAGGTAAACATTATATGTGCCAACTGCCAAGAGTTAAATTAACTCTCTGATTTGGGTCACATAAGCCGGCGAATATATACCAAATAAGATCGCAGGTATGCTATTGTGATCATAATCATAAACCGGCCTTTATATGATGTTTTGGTTTATATTCTGGGTTATCAATACTTTATGTCACCCCGGATGCGATAAGTCGCCAAGGGAATTCTATTTTGTTTTATACACAGGATAAAGCAAGAAGAATTTTGACATCAAGGAAAGATCAACATAAGCTGGAAGTATATAACGATGGCACCTTACGAAAGTATTAAGTGCCACAAACATGCGCGAAGGCATGACAAAGTTAAGAGGTTTTTTTGACCCTATTACAAGATTCCCCGAGTCTGAATAATGAAGCATTATTTTTTGCAAATTCATAACGCCTGGCGGTTCACTCCTTTGGTGGGCTTGATGGTTCCGGGTTATCCTTCTCCGCCTCTCTGTTGGTTGCTTTGTCTGGAAGGTTGGCGAGGCCAGTCAATGCCACTCAAGGCTTCAAACTCAGCTTCATCATCTATTAAACCGGCTGGGTCCACTTGAGGGCAAAAGTATGCTTACGAGTTGGAGGGATCGGGCTGATTTGATCATATGGAGTGTTTGGAATTCTCCGGTTCTCCTTGTCATAGCAGGAGAGTATTTGGAGAGGTCGATGTCGTTCCCAATAAGGGTAGCCACGGACGTATGACTTTGGCGAGCGGTGAAATCATGATCATCAAATACGGTACCATCCTCCTTCGACTCGGGTATCCAAGAGCAAGGTCGGCGGGTCTAGTTCTAGAATCCATGCTTTTGCCCGGCTCAAAGTGACTCGGCCCCGACTCTTGAAGATGCCCCCTTAAATCTGGATCCGCTGAGGTAGCACAATGAGACACTTCAAAGACGTCTTGCGAGAAGGTGGGGAGTGGTATTTGATAAGGCTACAACAGCCAAAGCACGTTGTGACCCGGTGTACAGCTGCTCCACTAGAATGTAAACTGCCTTAAGTTTGACCAGCATGTTCTGCTTGAGGTTGGTGCTCCTGGGGCCTGTGTGTTCACAAACATAAAGGTGAGTCGGAGTTAACGATAACGACAATAATCAAGGGAAGGATTGCAATGTTTGGAGTTATGAACAATAGCTTACCAAAGATGGCTGAGACCATTTGAGATATATGACGCTTTAAGTCGGATAGCTCGGTTGTTGCTTCTGCAAGTGAAGCCTCTGCCGTCTCAGCCCGGGTCACCAGTGAAGCCTTCTCATCAGCCCAGATTTTCTTCTCTGACTCAAAATTCTTCTTCAACTTCTCTTGTTCAGAGATGTTGAATTCAAATTTGGAGTTGGCTTTTTGAGTTTCAAGGTCTTGAGTTGTCTGACGGCTCTTCAGGTCAGCAATCTCCGACTCAAATTGACTTATCGTGACCTACATTGATACCGAGTTACGGTAAGAATCATGGTAAGATATATTAAGTCCCAAGCACTTTACAAGTAAAGATACTTGACACTTGGGGGCTAATGTATGCTGAAGAATTTTTAATCTACCATGTCGGGTTATGCATATTAAGTCTCAAGCACTTTACAAGTAAAGATACTTGACACTTGGGGGATAATGTGTATCGCAAGTTCAAAACTATCATGCTATAACCGGGTTAAATATATTCTCTTTAAACCGGAGATATCAACAGTAAGCAGATTTCTAAGTCTACAACATAATTATTCATAAGCAGTAGACTTGGGGGCTGGTACAATAAGTAAGATTCAGGAAAACAGTATAACTTATTGTCGGTGTACTAGAGTAGGGTACCCTAGTACCCGAACTCATCTGCGGCGATTCTGGCCCCCAGCGAGGCTGTCACGATGACCGCCAAGGTCCTCGGCTGGCTCCTTTGGAGCCATTCAAGAACAAAGTAGTCGAGACCCGGCAAGAGGAGCTTGCGGAAGGCCCCAAGGCGCGAAGAAACAAGGCCCGGCAAGAGGAGCTTCTTGGGGAAGGCAGTGGGCGCCGAGCCCCAGCGCGACAAGGTTCTGCCGCCATGCAAGGCGCTTGCGGGGACGGGCGACCTCTCTTCATCTCGCTCCAGCTCACCCGTAGCGTGTCACCACAGGGCTCTCCCAAGCACGCATGTCGACGGGCTGTGCCGCCCGGGAACAGCGACAAGCGGGCGCCGACAAGCTACCATCGTGGCAAGCGGAGGTGCACTTGCGGTCCTGTTACCTTTGTTTGGGCGATCGAGGCGGGCATTGATGACTCTTGTCCCTTGCCGTCGAGTTAGGTATAGATTCTTTGTACCTTTGTACAAGCGGTGTACCAACCTATGTTTTTACTATCTTGCCCTTGTCTACTTGCCACATGTGGTGACCCCTTGTGCCTATAAAAGGAGGCCAGGTGCAACGTAGAAAGGGTTCGGCTCAGCTCCGGCTTAGTTCATCCTACTCATCTGAAACCACACCTGAGGCTAGGTCTTGTAGCTCCCATTGCTCCCTAGCAAGAACACAAGATAATCCACTAAAGCAGCAGTAGGAGTATTATCTCTCCGGAGAGCTCCGAAGCTGGGTAAGCCTGCTCGTGTGCATCACCTCGATCCGCTCTTTGTGCAATCTCCGCCCCCCTCCGAACCACAAGGGACCCAGGTCCCGTAGGTGTTCGTGGGACATGATCAGCCCTCCCCGACATCTTTGGCGTGCCAGGTAGGGGGCGTCGAGGCTGTGTGAACCCGATCCGGTGGTCACACGAGCAACTTCATCAACATATTTGTCAACATGGCACCGAAGAAGAAGCCTTGGCAGCAGCAGAGCCGTCCGCGTCAACCCACCACCCGGAGCTGTCGTGGTGGTGGAAGCAAGTGGCGGAAGCGGGCGTCGGCGAGAGATCCTAGCGCCGCCGAGGTCCAAAGACAAGGCAGCGCAGCGTCGGCGTCGAATCTTCACCGCGTCCTTCTCGGGGTAGCGAGCGAGACAGCGTCGTGAAGCTCGCGGCACCATCGCTCGTTGGACCAAGGCCAAAGCTGGGGATCGAGGCCCTCGAGACCGCATGCACCCGGCATCTTTGGTACAGCGAGTCTGGTCGCTTAGGCGGGATGCTGCTCCTCTAACTTGGTTAGGAGTCCGAGCACGTCCGTTCTTCGCTCCGTCGCCGTTGCCGCCGACCACACCAGCGGAAGCCTTGGCAAGAGCTCGATTACTTCTAGACTACCCTCCAACGACCGACAAAGGTCGGCGAATGGAAGGGCCACAATTGAGTCTCATCGGCTTTGCCAACGGCGGCGTCCGCTGACAGCGAGTGCCTCGCAGCAGCGGCAAGGCGACAAAGCGCGAGCTGATGGCGGCAGACTTGCGGGGAGCAGCCACCGTGCACTCACCTTCGAAGGCCAAGATCGCCGACTCGCGGATCCACCTCGGCAGCGACTCCACAGCGTCGTCCGGATCCGCGAACTCGTCGCGACCAGCGCCAAGTTCTCCGAGAACGGCAAGAAGAAGACGCTTCGAACCCGTATCAGCGCCGAAGAAGCGCCGTCAATCGACCAATGCGCCGGGCCAACCGTCGACATGCATGCGCCCGAGAGAACCAGGTGGCTTACCGTGCGCGGTAGGCTGCCTGCGTTCACCCGTGAGCTGCGACAAGTCCGTGGCCCGACAAGAAAAATTTCAAACCAGATGTGCGAGAGAAGTATGGCGGCAGGACACACCCATCGGAGTTCCTCGGCATCTACACCATCGCGGTGCAGGCAGCGGGGGGCGAACGACAAGATCTCGCCAATTTCTTTCCCACGGTGCTCAAGCCAAGCGTCGGATCGACTCATGCACTTGCGGACAGCTCTATTTCTTCTTGGGCAGATTTGTGCCACCAGTTTGTTAGCACCTTCACAAAGCGACCACAAGCCCCATGGCGGAGAGTGACCTCCACCTGCTTCCCGGAAGGAGGAGAATCCTGCGCAAGTTCATCGAGAGATTGATTGAGTGCACTACAACATCCCTGCACGTCCACCTGCTGCGATGATCGATGCGTTTCATCGGAATGTCTGAAACCGCAGGATGAGGAGGAGATGGCAATGTGCAAAGTGAAAGGCGTCGGCGAGCTTTCATACTGCCGACAAGTGTGCACTGGCTGAAGAAGGAAGAAGACTCGGGAGAGAATGTGGGAGCAGAGTCGGCAAGTGAGGAAATCGCCCGCAAGAAAAAAGTCGGCGGCGAAACAACGGGAGGAAGAAAAACCAAGAAGTGCTAGTTGTTGAGCAGTCCAGCAAGGATGGGCGCCAACAAAGCCAAAGGCTGGTGGCTCCGGCAAGGAGGTTGCCGTTGCGCCGACCGCCAAGCTGTGGCGGCGCCGACAAGCCCGATAGCTCCAACAAGCGATCTTGTAAAATCCACGCACCAAGGGCCACGATCTCCAGAGCTGCAAGAAAGTCGAGCAGCTTGTTGAGCTACAGAGAGCTGAATCTGGCGGCGAGACAAGGAGAAAGCTCAAGAAGGTGCAGTGCAGCAAGTAAGAAGAGACCCGGTCGGGGAGGGCGCCTTGGCAAGGCCAAGCAGCGACAAGGTGACAGACCTCCAGCTTGGCGCGACAAGGAAGAGGGCGAAGATGAAGATGATGAGGACATGGAAGGCGATGAAGCGGACGAGCAAGAGTTTCAAAAGGCAACAGAGGTCCTTTGTGTTGACGGTGGTGCTTCTCCGCATACCTCGCACCGCCAACTCAAGCAATGGATGCGTGAGGTGAATGCAGCAGAACCCTCCATAGAGTCACGCAAACCTCTGAAGTGGTCCAGCATGCCCATCATCTTTGACATTGAGGATCACCCTGATCGCATCACTGCGGTCGGGTGCTTGCCGATGTTGGTCTCGCCAACCATCCGCAACCTCAAGGTCACAAAGATCTTTGGTTTGGCGGGGCGGCCTGAACTTGATTTCCTCTGCGGTGCTTGAAACTTCAAATCCTCGACAATGAGCTCGAAAAGCTGGTACCTTCAAGGAATCAATCCGGAAGGAGCAAGCCCAAAGGAAGATCACGTTGCGGTAACGTTCGCAGCGAGCTCAACTTCGAGGCGAGAGGGTCACGTTTGGCGTCGCCGACTTCCCATTACCCTACAATGGCATACTTGGCCGTCCGGCGCTCGCCAAGTTCATGGCCGCCTCTCATTATGCTTACAACCTACTCAAGATGCCCGGCCCGATAAGCGTCATTTCTGTCCATGGCGACAAGAAGGACGCGCTTATCTCTGGCCGACAAGATTTACCGGAAGCAAGCAGCGCAATGTAAAGCAAACCACTTGCGGCTGAAGCTCCGGAGGGAAGAAGACCACCAAGTCCGGCAAGAGCTCTGTTGCCCACTCCGCAAGCGCACCTCCTGAGTGCTGCGCTACCGTCGAGGAGCGCACCATCGAGCTCCACCGCAAGTGCAAGAAGGCGGTGGCAGCTCGCGAAGATCAAGAAAGTGCCCGCCAAGGAGGGCGGCAGCGGTGGTACCTTCACCATCGGTGCCACGCTTGATCCTAAATAGGAAGGCGAGCTCGTTGCTTTCTGCGGCGAATGTCGATGTGTTTGCATGGCAACCATCGACATCCCCGGTGTTCCTGTGAAAGTGATTGAGCACCACCTAGCTGTCTGTCCTCACGCGCGGCTGTCAAGCAAAAGTTAGGAAGCAGGCGTTGGAGCATGAGTTCATAGCGAAGAAATCAAGAAGTTGGAAGCAGCGGGGCTTATCGGAGGAGTCCTCCATCCACGTGGTTGGCCAATCCGGTGGTGATCGCATAAGGCTAATGGGAAATGGAGACTTTGTATTGACTTCACCGATGTTAATAAAGCTTGTCCCAAGGACCCATTTCCCTTGCAGCGTGTCGACCAGATTGTTGACTCCACGGCTGGATGTGATCTACTTCGTTTCTTGATGCATATTCAGGATATCATCGGATCTTCATGGCGAAGAAGATGAAGAAAACCGCATTCATTACACCATGTGGCACATAACGCTTTATACGGATGCCTTTCGGTTTGAAGAATGCTGGTTCAACCTTTGCAAGGGTAGTCCATGATGCCTTTGAACCATAGATACGAAATGTAGAAGCATACATGGATGACATAGTGGTCAAGAGCAAGGACAAAGCGACTACGGTTCAAGATTTGGATGAAACATTTGCAAATCTGCGCAAGATCAACCTCAAGCTCAACCCGAGAAGTGCGTGTTTGGAGTCCCTTCCGCAAGCTTCTCGGGTTCTTTGTGTCTCAGCGGGAATTGAAGCCAATCCCGACAAGATCAAGGCCATTGAGCAGATCGAATCACCAAAGCGTCAAGGATGTCGAAGGCTTGCGGTTGCGTGGCTGCTCTCGGCGAGTTTATCTCTAAGTCTGCTGTTGAAGCGCGCCCGCCATTTTTCAAAATTTTGAAAAAGGCAGGTCAATGAAATGGACTCGAAAGCGGAGGCTGCGCCATGGGACTTGAAGAAATACCTGTCCTCCGCTCAATACTTGTCGCACCTAGGCCACAAGATAAGTTGATGTTGTATATAGCAGCGACCAATCAAGTGGTTAGTGCTGCGTTAGTAGCGGAGAGGGAGGCGGATGATGAGCCAGCAACCGAGGCAAGTGCATCCAGCGACAAGCAGGGGGCTTCGCCGTCAAGCTCTGGTCCCGACAAGGACGGATCAGCGCAGGGTTGCGACAAGATCTGAAGAAGATGGTGCGCGCCTATCTACTTTGTCGATTCCCTTTTGCGGGGCTAGATCAAGGTACTACGGTGTGCAAAAGCTGCCGGCCTCCTCATGGCCTCGATAAAGCTGCGCCACTACTTCCAAGCACACGAGATAACAGTTGTCACTCGCTTTCCGGCTGAAGAGGATATTACAAAATCCGAAGCAACGGGCAGAATCGTCGAGTGGGCACTGAACTATCAAGCTTTGGTCTCAAATTTGAAAGCACTTCAACTATCGGAGCGAGCATTGGCGGAATTCATAGCTGAGTGGACGCCAACGCAAGATGAAGAAATTCCGAGACGAGCATCCCGCCAAGGAGGCAAATAAAGAGTGGCGGATGTACTTTGACGGTGCCTTCTCATTTGCAAAGGCGCCGTGCGCGGCGTGATGATTATCGCACCCACCGGAGAGCACCTCAAGTACATAGTCCAGATGCATTTTCCCAAGGAACAAGCAACAAATAATACCGCAGAGTATGAAGGTTTGCTTGCCGGCCTCGAGATTGCGGTAGACCTTGGGATCAAGAAGCTCATTGTCGGGGGACTCGCAACTTGTCGTCCGCCAAGTAAATAAAGATTATCGAGTCCGCTGATGGAAGCCACGCCGATGAAGTGAGGAAGCTGGAAGAGCACTTTGAAGGTTCGCAAATGGAACACGCCCAAGAGCTCGTAATGATATAGTGATGGCCTCTCCAAATGTGCCGCACTTAAGTTACCCGTGGAACCAGGGATTTTTGTGCTCAAGCTAACTCAGCCAACCGTAACACCTTCAACAGGACAGAGCAAGAAGAGAAAATTGGTTTCCGGCGACTACTTTCCGGCAGAGCTCCCTGAAGCCGCCGACAAGAAGGTCCCTAAAACCAACGCAAGTATCACTAAGGAGCGGTATGCTCCGACAAACCATGCAGTTTGTATCGTTGAAGCAAACGCTCCCGACAAGTTTCGCTCCGGCAAGCTTGTCGGGGATCATCAAGCTCGGCGGACCCACAGGTTCTGCCGCAGGTTGATGTTCCCAGATGATGGATGAGCCTTTAGTCCTTGTTGTCGAGCCACAAGCTCCAAAGATGGGCACAAAGAATCGCCCATTTCCTTCAAACAGAGAACTTCCTCAAGAGCAAGAAAAGCGGAAAAGTAGCCCGGCAGTCAAGTATGTACCAGTTGGTGACAACATCCCTGATGTAATAAGACTCAACGGTGTGAAATTGAAGTGCATTTGCGGGAAGATGGATGAAGCTGTTGGCGAGATACATGGAGGCATATGTGGTCACCACATTGGGCGAAGAGCACTTGCCGCAAAGTTTTCCGCCAAGGTTTCTTCCGCCGAAGCCTCCAGATGCAAGCTGCACAAGTAACCAAGTGTGAAGCGTGCGGTTCCATTCCAAGCAGATACACCAACCAGCTCAAGCTCTCCAGACGATCCCTTTATCCCGCCCTTCTCGGTGCTGGGCTCGACATCTCGGCCCTTTCCCCGGCTGCCGGGGCTTTGAGTACTTGTATGTTGCGATCGACAAGTTCACAAAGTGGCCGAAGTGGAACCAAGAAGGAAGGTGACAGCATAGTCGCCGGTCAAGTTCTTCAGTCATTTGTTTGCCGCTTTGGGATTCCTAAAGAATCATCACCGACAACGCACACACAGTTCACGAGCCGCACCTTCATGCAAGACGCCCAAGATCTTGGCGCCAAGATCTGCTTTGCTTCATTGCTCATCCGAGAAGCAATGGTCAAGGTAGAGAGCAAACGCTGAAGTGCTGCGAAGACTCAAGACCAGAACTTCGACAAGCTGCGCTTGACGGTCCTCGTTATAATCGCTTAGCGATCGAGATCGCATTGATGACTCTGTCTTGCCGTCAGAAAGTTAGGTATAGATTATCTGACATCCGCATAAAGCGTGTACCAACCTATGTTTTACTATCTTGCCTCTTGTCTACTTGCCACATGTGGTGACCCCTGTGCCTATAAAAGGAGGCCGTGCAACGAGAAAGGGTTCTGCCCAGCTCCGCTTAGTTCATCCTACTCATACTTAAACCACACCTGTGCTAGGTCTTGTAGCTCCCATTGCTCCCTTAGCAAGAACACAAGATAATCCACTAAAGCAGCAAGAGGAGTATTATCTCCTGAGAGCTCCGGTTGCAGCCTCGCCTGTGCATCACCGATCCGCTTGTGCAATCTCCGCCTCCGAACCACAAGGGACCTGTGTCCGAGGTGTTCGTGGGACATGATCAGCCCTCCCGACATCTTTGGCGCATGGGGCGCCGAGGCTGTGTGAACCCGATCCGTGGTCACACGAGCAACTTCATCAACATATTTGTCAACATGGCAATCAAGAAGAAGCTCTTCGGCAGCAAAGCAGAGCCGTCTGCAGTTAACCCACCACCACCGAGCTGTCAGTGGTGGGGGAAACGCCAAGGAGGAACGGGCGCCGACGAGATCCCACAACGCCGCCAGGTCCAAAGACAAGGCAGCGCAGCGCCGGCGTCTAATCTTCACCGCGTTCTTTCTGGAGGCGACAGATAGCGCTGAAGCTCGCAGCACCATACGCCGCGGACCAAGGCTGCTTGGGATCCCGAGGCTCGAGACCCGCGATGCACCCCAAGATGCGTTGTACGAGCGAGTACGGTCGCTATGGATGCTGCCTCCTAACTTGGTTAGAGTCCGAGCACGCTCGCTTCTTCGCCTGCCACGCCGCTAAGCCGCCACCACACCAGCGAAGCCTTGGCAAGAGCTCGCTATTAGACTACCTTCCAACGCATCGACAAGGTCGACGGTGGAGGGCCACACCGAGTCTCATCGCTTTGCTAACGGCGACGCCCGCAAGCAACCGAGTGCCTCGCGGCACCGCTGCAGCATGGCTAAGGCGCGAGCTGATGGCGATTTAGACGGCGGGGAGCAGCCACTGCACTCACCTTCCGGCGTTAAGATCGCCGACTCACGGATCCACTCGACAACGACTCCACAACAGTTGCCGGACGCAACTCGCGACCAGCGCCAAGTTCTCCGAGAACGGTAGAAGAAGACGCCAACCCGATTGCTACCGGAGAAGCGCCACATCTCACCCACGCGCCGCCAACCGTCGACATGCATGCGCCAGAACCAGGTGGCTTATCAGATGTAGGCTGCCCCGCTCACCCGTGAGCTGCGGCAAGTCCGTGGTCTGACAAGAAAAATTTCAAACCAGATGTGCCGAGAAGTATGACGGCAGGACACACCCATCGGAGTTCCTCAGATCTACACCATCGCTGTGCAGGCTGGGGGATTTAGACGACAAGATCTCGCCAATTTCTTTCTTCCCCGGTGCTCAAGCCAAACGCCGATCCCGACTCATGCACTTGCTTCTGACAGTCTATTTCTTCTTGGCAGATTTGTGCCACCAGTTTGTTGGCACCTTCACAAAGCGCCACAAGCCCCATGGCTCAGGAGAGTGACTCCACCCGCTTCCTCTGTATGAGGGAGAATCTCATGCTAAGTTCATCCAGATTCAGCTTGAGTGCACTACAACATCCTGCACGCCCACCGCCAAGAAGGATCAATGCTTTCATCGTAATGTAACGAAACCGCAGGATGAGGGAGGAGATGGCAATGTGCAAGTGAAAGACGCCAACAGCTTTACGCTCGGGCCGATAAGTGTGCACGAGCTGAAGAAGGAAGAAGACTCCTGTGAGAATGTGGGAGCAGAGTCCGACAAGGAGGAAATCGCCCTGCAAGAAAAAGTCGGCGTAAACAACAGAGGAAGAAACCAAGAAGTGCTAGTTGTTGAGCAGTCCAAGAAGGATGGGGCGCCAACAAAGCTAAGGCTGGTGGCTCCGCAAGGAGGGTTGCCTGACGCCGACCGCCAAGTCAGGCGGCCGCCGACAGCCCGATAGCTCCAACGAGCAAGATCAGAAAATCCACCGCACTAAGGGCCACGATCTCCAGAGCTGCAAGAAAGTCGAGCAGCTTGTTGAGCTACAGAGAGCTGAATACGAAAGCAAGTAGACAAGGAGAAAGCCAAGAAGGTGCAGCAAAGAAGTAAGAAGAGACCCGGTTGGGAGGACGCCAAGGGCAAGGCTAGCAGCGACAGACAGACCTCCCCGCCGCCGCGATAAGGAAGAGGACTAAGATGAAGATGATGAGGACATGGAAGACGGCGAAGCGACGAGCAAGAGTTTCAAAAGGCAACAGAGGTCCTTTGTGTTGACGGTGGTGCCTCAAGATACTCGACCGCCAACTCAAGCAATGGATGCGGAGGTGAATGCGTAACCCTCCATAGAGTCACGCAAACCTCTCAAGTGGTCCAAGATGCCCATCATCTTGACATTGAGGATCACCCGACGGATCATCAAGGGTCGGGTGCTTGCCGATGTTGGTCTCGCCAACCATCCGCAACCTCAAGGTCACAAAGATGCTGGTTGACGGCGGGCTACCAACTTGATTTCCTTCATGGTGCTTCGTAAACTTCAACCGACAATGAGCTCGAAGAACCGGTACCTTCCAAGGAATCAATCCAGAAGGAGCAAGCCCAAAGGGAAGATCACGCTGCCGGTAACGCTCGCAGCGAGCTCAACTCGTAACAGAGGGTCACGCTTGACGCCGCCGACTTCCCATTACCCTACAATGGCATACTTGGTCGCCCAGCCGCCAAGTTCATGGCCGCCTTCATTATGCTTACAACCTACTAGATGCTCGCCCGATAAGCGCTATTTCTGTCCATGGCGCATAAGAAGGACGCGCTTATCCGCGGCCGACAAGATTTACCGGAAGAGCAGCAATGTAAAGCAAACCACTTGTCACCGGCTCCCCGGAGGGAAGAAGACCACCAAGTCCGCAAGAGCTCGTTGCCCACTCCGCAAGCGCACTCCGGAGCCGCGCTACTGCCGAGGACGCACCATCGAAGCTCCACCGCGTGCAAGAAGACGGTGGCAGCTCCGCCAAGATCAAGAAAGTGCCCGCCATGAGGACGGCAGACCGGTGGTACCTTCACCATCGCGCCACGCTGATCTCTAAATAGGAAGGCGAAGCTGCTTTCCGCGGCTAATGTCGATGTGTTTGCATGGCAACCATCCGACATCCCCCGGTGTTCCTGTGAAAGTGATTGAGCACCACCTAGCCGTTCGTCCTCACGCTGGCCCGTCAAGCAAAAGTTAGGAAACAAAAGGAACGCCAAGAGTTCATAGCGAAATCAAGAAGTTGGAAGCAGAAGGCTTATCGAGGAGTCCTCCATCCCACGTGGTTGGCCAATCCGTGGTGGTATCGCAGGCTAATGGGAAATGGAGACTTTGTATTGACTTCACCGATGTTAATAAAGCTTGTCCCAAGGACCCATTTCGCTGCCAGATCGACCGTGATTGTTGACTCCACGGCTGGATGTGATCTACTTTTCTTGATGCATATTCAGGATATCATCGATCTTCATGGCGAAGAAGATGAAGAGAAAACCGCATTCATTACACCATGTGGCACATAACGCTTATACTTGATGCCTTCGGTTTGAAGAATGCTGGTTCAACTTGCAAGGGTAGTCCATGATGCCTTTGAACCATAGATACACGTAAATGTAGAAGCATACATGGATGACATAGTGGTCAAGAGCAAGGACAAAGCGACTGTTCAAGATTTGATGAAACATTTGCAACTGCGCAAGATCAACCTCGCTCAACCCCGAAGTGCGTGTTTGAGTCCCTTCCGCAAGCTTCTCGGTTCTTTGTGTCTCAGCGGGAATTGAAGCCAATCCCGACAAGATCAAGGCCATTGAGCAGATCGAATCACCAAAGCGCGGCCAAGGATGTCGGCTTGCCGGTTATGGGTCTCTCAAAGAGGTTTATCTCTAAGTTCTGAAGCGCTACTCGCCATTTTTCAAAATTTTGAAAAAGGCAGGTCCAATGAAATGGACCCCGGCGAGGCTGCGCCATGACTTGAAGAAATACCGTCTCCGCCCAATACTTGTCGCACCAGGCCACAAGATAAGTTGATGTTGTATAGCAGCCACCAATCAAGTGGTTAGTGCGGCGTAGCGGAGAGGGAGGCGGATGATGAGCCGGCAACCGAGGCAAGCGATCCAGCGCCAAGCAAGGGGCTTCGCCACAAGCCTCGTCCCGATAAGGACGGATCAACAAGAGGGTTGGCATAAGATACAGAAGATGGTGCAGCGCCTACCACTTTGTCGGCCCCTTGCGGGGCTAGATCAAGGTACCGTGCAAAAGCTGCCGCCCTCATGGCCTCGATAAAGCTGCGCCACTACTTCCAAGCACACAGATAACAGTTGTCACCGCTCATAAGAGGATATTACAAAATCCAAGCAACGGGCAGAATCGCCGAAAGGGCACTGAACTGCCAAGCTTTGGTCTCAAATTTGAAAGCACTTCAACTATTCAGCAGAGCATTGGCGGAATTATAGCTGAGTGGACGCCAACGCAAGATGAAGAAATTCCAGAGACGAGCATCCCGGCCAAGGAGGCAAATAAAGAGTATGATGTACTTTGACGGTGCTCTTCGCCAAAGGCGCCGTGCCGCGTTGATGATTATCGCACCCACCGGAGAGCACCTCAAGTACATAGTCCTGATGCATTTTCCCAAGGAACAAGCAACAAATAATACCGCAGAGTATGAAGGTTTGCCGGCCTCAGATTGCGGTAGACCTGGGATCAAGAAGCTCATTGTCGTGGGGACTCGCAACTTGTCGTCCGCCAAGTAAATAAAGATTATCGAGTCCGCTGATGGAAGCCACGCCGATGAAGTGAGGAAGCTGAAGAGCACTTTAAGGTTCGCAAATGGAACACGCTCCAAGAGCTCAATGATATAGCCGATGGCCTTCCAAATGTGCCGCGACTTAAGTTACCCGGGAACCAGGATTTTGTGCTCAAGCTAACTCAGCCCAACCGTAACACCTTCAACAAGACAGAGCAAGAAGAGAAAATTGGTTTCGCCACTACTTTTCCGCAGAGCTCCCTGAAGCCGCCGACAAGAAGGTCCCTAAAACCAACGCAGTATCACTAAGGAGCGGTATGTTCGGCAAACCATGCAGCTTGTATCGTTGAAGAACGCCTCCCGACAAGTTTCGGCCCGCAAGCTTGTCGGGATCATCAAGCTCCCGCGACTCCATTGTGTTCTGCCGCAGGTCGATGCCCTCAAGAGGATGGATGAGCCTTTAGTCCTTGTTGTCGAGCCACAAGCTCCAAAGATGGGCACAAATCGCCCATTTCCTTCAAACAGAGAACTTCCTCAAGAGCAAGAAAAGCGGAAAAAGTAGCCCTAAGCAAATAAGTATGTACCAGTTTGGTGAAACATCCCGATGTAATAAGACTCAACGGTGTGAAATTGAAGTGCATTTGCCGAAGATGGATGGCTGTTGGCAGAGATACATGGAGGCATATGTGGTCCACATTGGAGCAAGAAGAGCACTTTGCCGCAAAGTTTTCCGCCAAGGTTTTTCTTCCGCCGTAAGCCTCCAGATGCAATCAGAAGTAACCAAGCGTGAAGCGCAAGGCCCATTCCAAGCAGATACACCAACCAGCTCAAGCTTCCAGACGATCCCTTTATCCCGCCCTTCTCGGGCTCAAGACATCCGGCCCTTTCCCCGAAGCTGCTCGGGGCTTTGAGTACTTGTATGTTGCGACGATAAGTTCACAAAGTGGCCGGCGGAACCAAGAAGGAAGGTGACAGATAGTCAGCCGGTCAAGTTCTTCAGTCATTTGTTTGCCGTTTGGGATTCCTAACAATCATCACCCGACAACGCAACAATTCACGCAGCCGACCTTCATGCAAGACGCCCAAGATCTTGGCGCCAAGATCCCTTTGCTTCGGTCATCCGAGAAGCAATGGTCAAGGTAGAGAGCAAACGCCGAAGGGCGAAGACTCAAGACCGTAACTTTCGGCTGCTGCGCAGCGGAAGAAATCGATCGAGGGCTGCCGTGGTTCTTTCGATCGACGACGCCAAATCGAGCCACCGCCGCACACCTTTCGCCAAGTCTATGGAGCAGAGGCGTTCTCCCCACGGAACTCGCTGTATCGGTCACCCGAAAGTGCTCGCTATGATGAGTTGAGCAAGAGCAACGCGATAAGATGACGCCGCCCTCGAGGAAGATCGCCTCTGTGCCGACGAGCTGCCTTACGAAGCTTTATGCCGCTACCATAGCCGCAGTTAATGCCGAAGCTTCGAGAAGGAACTTTGTTCTTCGCGCTCAATCCGCCAAGAATTCCAACAAGTTGACGCCGGCGGAAGGCCTTATCGGTGAAACGAAGTCACTAGGCCCGCGCCGTCCGCCGAGATCAAGATGGCGCCCGTGAGCAATTCCGAATATAGAACATCTTCGCAAGTTTTACCATATGCCGTTGCCGAACCTGTTCCGACAACCACCCTTTTGTACAAGTCTTGCCGCTTGCATGTAATCCTTGTACAAAGCCGGGCACGCACCCTCGCATCAAGAAAGTTTATGTGTTGGCGCATAACTTGTCAATACATGCCCTCATAATCATATATGCATGTGTTTACTAACATTTTGTGCAGCATCCACACCGTAAGTTTATAATGAGCCATTAAGTCCATAACTTTATTTTCTTCTTTCTTCTCAAGCAAGAAGAAGGGTCATCCACCCACAAGTTAACCGGGGAGGAGAAGATAATAGTGGGCCGCCGTTGCCGCCGAGGAACTGTCGCCTTGCCGAAAATGGACAATGAAGGCTAGTTGCGTTTTTAATCCAGTTTTAAATTTTTAAGTTATCTTCCTCGAACGATAGTACTTTGTATGGAAAACTCCAGCGTGGAGGAACCGATCGCGACTAGCTTGCACCCTTTCTTTGTTTCAAGTCCGCTCAACAACTCAAGTGTGCTAAACTAGTTGGGCAAAGGTTGCTTGTCGGAGCGCATCGCCAGAAGTGCCGAAGTTCCGCACTCAAACAAGCAAGGGTGTTCGACGACAAGTTCTCCAAAAACGTAGGGTATAAACATACAAGGGAAGAAATCGATAAAGGAAATAACATTTGCATTCGATGGCCTAAGATAGTGTATATTACATAATAAATTGTCCGCTGCCTAATGGACTTTTTACCTAAACATGATCTACAATGACAAGAGAAAGATAGACTTATGCCTAGTCCACGGTCGCCTCGAGCTCTTAACTCCGGCCACCCCGCCCACAATGGGTACGACAAGGGCCTTGAGCGCTCGACATCGGGCGGATGGAGGCAGGACTTGAGGACTTTGGTGAAGTCGACGGTTGCGGAAG